>CAUDMG010000145.1:0-12500 GCA_958450375.1 Homarus gammarus
GTTCATCTTGTAGGTGCAGCAGCACCAGGTGGTGGTGGATTGTGGGGGAGGTGATCCTGTAGGTGCAGCAGCAACAGCAGGTGGTGGTGGTGGACTGTGGGGGAGATGATCCTGTAGGTGCAGCTGCAACAGCAGGATGGTGGTGGTGGACTGTGGGGGAGTTGATCCTGTAGGTGCAGCAGGTGATGGTGGTGGACTGTGGGGGAGTTGATCCTGTAGGTACAGCAACAGGTGGTGGTGGACTGTGGGGTAGTTGATCCTGTAGGTGCAGCTGCAGAGTGGTGGTGGACTGTGAGGGAGTTGATCCTGTAGGTGCAGCAGCAGTTGGTGGTGGTGGACTGTGGGGGAGTTGATCCTATAGGTGTAGCAGCAGCAGGTGGTGGTGGACTGTGAGTGAGTTGATCCTGTAGGTGCAGCAGGTGATGGTGGTGGACTGTGGGGGAGTTGATCCTGTAGGTGCAGCAGCAGCAGCAGCAGCAGGTGGTGGTGGTGGACTGTGGGGGAGTTGATCTTGTAGGTGCAGCAGCAGCAGGTGGTGGTGGATTGTGGGGGAGATGATCCTGTAGGTGCAGCAGCAACAGCAGGATGGTGGTGGTGGACTGTGGGGGAGTTGATACTGTAGGTGCAGCAGCAGGTGGTGGTGGTGGACTATGGGGGAGTTGATCCTGTAGGTGCAGCAGCAGCAGGTGGTGGTGGTGGACTGTGGGGAGTTCATCTTGTAGGTGCAGCACCACCAGGTGGTGGTGGATTGTGGGGGAGGTGATCCTGTAGGTGTAGCAGCAACAGCAGGTGGTGGTGGTGGTGGACTGTGGGTGAGTTGATCCTGTAGGTGCAGCAGGTGATGGTGGTGGACTGTGGGGGAGTTGATCCTGTAGGTACAGCAACAGGTGGTGGTGGACTGTGGGGTAGTTGATCATGTAGGTGCAGCTGCAGAGTGGTGGTGGACTGTGAGGGAGTTGATCCTGTAGGTGCAGCAGCAGGTGGTGGTGGTGGACTGTGGGGGAGTTGATCCTATAGGTGCAGCAGCAGCAGGTGGTGGTGGACTGTGGGTGAGTTGATCCTGTAGGTGCAGCAGGTGATGGTGGTGGACTGTGGGGGAGTTGATCTTGTAGGTGCAGCAGCAGCAGCAGGTGGTGGTGGTGGACTGTGGGGGAGTTGATCTTGTAGGTGCAGCAGCAGCAGGTGGTGGTGGATTGTGGGGGAGATGATCCTGTAGGTGCAGGAGCAACAGCAGGATGGTGGTGGTGGACTGTGGGGGAGTTGATCCTGTAGGTGCAGCAGCAGCAGTAACAGAAACAACAGCAGTCCCAGCAGCAGCAGCAGGTGGTGGTGGTGGACTGTGGGGGAGTTGATCCAGTCGGTGCAGCAGCAGCAGCAGCAACAACAACAACAGCAGCAGCAGCAGCAGCAGCAGGTGGTGGTAGTGGGCTGTGGGGGAGTTGATCCTGTAGGTACAGCAACAACATAAGTAGCAGCAGCAGGTGGTGGTAGTGGACTGTGGGGCAGTTGATTCTGTAGGTGCAGCAGCAACAGCAGGTGGTGGTGGTGGACTGTTGGGGAGATGATCCTGTAGGTACAGCAGCAGCAGCAGGTGGTGATGGTGGACTGTGGGGGAGTTGATCCTGTAGGTACAGCAGCAACAGCAGGTGGTGGTGGTGGACTATGGGGGAGGTGATCCTGTAGGTGCAGCAGCAGAAGGTGGTGGTGGTGGTGGACTGTGGGGGAGGTGATCCTCTAGGTGTAGCAGCAACAACAGCAGCAGCAACAGGTGATGGTGGTAGTGGACTGTGGGGGAGGTGATCCTGTAGGTGCAGCAGCAGCAGCTGGTGGTGGTGGTGGACTGTGGGGGAGTTGATCCTGTAGGTACAGCAGCAACAGCAGGTGGTGGTGGTGGACTGTGGGGGAGTTAATCCTATAGGTGCAGCAGGTGGTGGACTGTGGGGGAGTTGATCCTGTAGGTGCAGCAGCAGCAGGTGGTGATGGTGGACTGGTGAGGGAGGGGATCCTGTAGGTGCAGCAGCAACAGCAGGGGGTGGTGGTGGACTGTGGGGGAGTTGATCTGTAGATGCAGCAGGTGATGGTAGTGGACTGTGGGGGAGTTGATCCTGTAGGTGCAGCAGCAGCAACAACTACAACAGCAGCAGCAGCAGCAGCAGCAGGTGGTGGTGGCGGCGGCCTGTGGGGGAGTTGATCCTGTAGGTGTAGCTGCAGGTGGTGGTGGTGGCCTGTGGGGGGAGTTGATCCTGTAGCTGCAACATTAGCAACAGATGGTGGTGGTTGACTGTGTGGGAGTTAATCCTGTAGGTGCAGCAGCAGCAGCAACAGCAGCAGCAGCATCAGGTAATGGTAGTAGACTGTGGGGGAGTTGATCCCGTAGGTGCAGCAGCAGCAGGTGGTGATGGTTGACTGTGGGGGAGTTGATATGAATACCTTCATGCATAATGTAACCTGACCAGACCTAACCTAACTTAACCTAATCTAGCCTAACCTAACGTAACCTAACGTAATCTAGCCTTGTTGTTGTTGTTGTTCTTCTTCTTCTCCTTCTCCTCCTCCTCCTCGTCTGCATTATACCATCATCAACTTAATTAAAATTCAAACGCCTTAACCTTACACACTGTGACCCTGGGTTGGAGAGGGGGGATGGGGGAGGGCGGGGGAAGACTCACCTAAATCACCCAGCAGGCGCTTTGTGACACCCAACAAGTGACCTTTGGGTGGGGGCAGTTTTCTCGCCAGATCTAGACCAGTGGGCAGTGTTAACCCCCAAAGGTCACCGAGGCAGGAGTGACCTTTGGGAAGTTTTGGGATTATAAATAGTGTTGTAGGAGGTGGTGGTGGAGGTGGTAGGTTAGTGAAGTCCTTGGTGGTGGTGGTTTGTTGAAGAGGGTCTGTTTTTTTTATTGTTTTTATGTTTGTTTTTTTGTTTTATTGTTTGTTTTTTAGAATGATGTTTTTTGTGGTGTCATTATTGTTTGTGTTGTGTTGTTGCTTGCTTGTTTGTTTGTGATGTGTTGTTTGTTTGTGGTTGGTGTGTGTGTGTGAGAGAGAGAGAGAGAGAGAGAGAGAGAGAGAGAGAGAGAGAGAGAGAGTATCAACACAATTTCCATACCATATACTTACCAACAACTTTGTCATAACGTAACAGTGAGCCATGGACTCTCTCTCTCTCTCTCTCTCTCTCTCTCTCTCTCTCTCTCTCTCTCTCTCTCTCTCCTCATTATGTCAATTTATAATAAACCTAAACCATTTACAGACTACAGTAAATACATAACATACTGTATAAATCACCCCCTACATTAAGTACTGTATACTGTATTATTAAAATAGTACATAATCATTAATTGTATTATTTAGCAACTACAGCAATTATTATGTAGTAATTATTGGTTACAGCAAGGATAATGTACTTATTTTTAGTGATTACATGACAGAAACTGTATTAATAAGAGGGTACAGCAAGTATCTATGCATTATTTAGATATAACATGACATAAACTGTATTAATAAGAGGGTACAGCACGTATCTATGCATTATTTAGATATTACATGAAACAGACTGTATTATCAAGAAGGTACAGCAAGTATCTATGCATTATTTAGATATAACATGACATAAACTGTATTAATAAGAGGGTACAGCAAGTATCTATGTAATATTTAGATATTACATGACACAAACTGTATTATCAAGAGGGTACAGCAAGTATCTATGTATTATTTAGATATTACATGACACAAACTGTATTATCAAGAGGGTACAGCAAGTATCTATGCATTATTTAGATATTACATGAAACAGACTGTATTATCAAGAAGGTACAGCATAGTTTATATAACCTCGTGGATGGTTCTGTCACTCGTTCATCAGAGATATGGAGAGATGCTGAGAGATGCTGAGAGATGTTAGGAGGTATTGAGAGAGGCTAGGAGACACTGAGAGATGCTAAGAGAGTTTTTGAAAGACATATAAAGACGCTAAGAGACATTGAGACACGAAGAGACGCTAAAACACGTAGAGAGAGAGAGAGAGAGAGAGAGAGAGAGAGAGAGAGAGAGAGAGAGATTAAAAATTCCCAATCATCCGTAACTTAATTTCTCCTCTTACCTGGAGACGTGAGAAGATATTTAAGTGGTCCAATTAAGGGGGCGACACAGACAGATTATATCAGGTATTCAGTCCTTATTAACCGAGTTGGCTTATGGAAGGCGCTCAAGGTAACTTCGCCAGACGATCGTTCTTTTGTCCTCTGCCTGTGCTGCCGTTCATTTATTGTATGTGTGTTAGAGGAGGATGTATGTATGTATGTATGTATGTATGTAATTCATGCACCACAAACCTTTCCAACACAAAACCTGTCAAAATACAACAGTTTACAATAGATCAACTCTATAATAGACAATTTATAAATAAAATCAAACAAATTCTATCCAAACAAAAGCTGTGGGTTTTTTGTCTATAGTATAATTTAGGTTAAGTGAACTTTATCGCCTGAATGTTTGGTGTTTATGGTTGAGTAAACGAGAGGATATCAACCAGTTTCACGGTGATGTGGATCTTTACAACTACAGATTATATTGTAAACTTTATATACTGGTAAAAATTGTTTAAAATTTGTTTATTTCGCTTTTGTTGATACCAAGAGAATTGTTTTGTCTTCATAGTAGACTAAATGACAGACAGACAGACAGACACACACCATAATAGTGTAACTTTGCTTTTGTCTCCTTTCATTCACACGGACGTAGAAATATTAAAACACAACGATATTTAGAAATATCAAATATATATATTTTTTCCTTTAATCTTTGATCTACATACATACATACATACATACACACACACACACACACACACCAAGATCTCTCTCTTGCATATATTTCAAACACCTTCTTTAATAACTATCGACTAATTTAGGGAAAGACAAAGACGAACGCTGGGAGAAACGAGAGAACAAAGAGAGAGAGAGAGAGAGAGAGAGAGAGAGAGAGAGAGAGAGAGACTTATGAGAAACATATTGAGAGACAAATAGAGACGTGAGAGAGACGAGAGAGATAGATGTGAGAGCAGGACGATTACTCAAGAGAATTAATTACTGAGTAAATGGTGGTCATACATCATGTGGCCAGCACCTCTCTCTCTCTCTCTCTCTCTCTCTCAAATCCCTCACCTTCCAATCCCTCATTTCCTACCACCTGACCTCACTTTATCTCACCTGACCTCACCTGACCTCCAATGGTAAGTTTCCAAACAAGTTGTTCATAAAGCCTTATTTTGCCCCCAAGCAACGTCAATTAAGAGAGGTCCATAAGGTCGATTCTCATTGGGTAAATATATAGGAATTTCACCTTTATGAATCTTAAGGTAGGTTTAGGAGGGGGTCTTTTACCTGTATGACCTTTGACCTGGTTGTCTTCTTGACCTTTGATGTTTGTTTTGTTGACCCCGTCTTAGGTGTTTTTGGAGACCAGTTGGTCAGGTCAGGTCAGGTCATTAACATTATCAAGTCATGTTTCCTTTCCATCATTATCTCTCTATATACACAATTCCTCTTTCTCTATCTCTTTATCATCTCTTCCTTATCATTTCCTCTCTTATTATCACGTATTTCCTTGTTCTTATCTCTCTCTAGACTCACTTACATACATTTGTATTTAAATTTTCTTTCTAATTAACCTACGTCTTTCTCTGGTCCCTCTGGTTCATTTACTTAACTTAGTCTGTGTTTATTTTCTTTTATTTCTTCAGGTTTTGTCTAAGTTAAAAGAACGAAATTTATTCTTTTTTGAAAATTTTGGGGTAATTTTTGGTAATTTTTTGTGAGGTTAAGTTTGTATTTTTGTCTTTGTCGTTCGTTTGTTTGTTTATTTGCCTGCCTGCTTGTTTGTTTGTTTGTTTATTTGCCTGCCTGCTTGTTTGTTTGTTTTGTTTCTTTTGTTTGTTAAATTCCTCTGTAATCCAAATCAACACAACACAAATCCTGTTTTTTTTTTCACTGATTTACAAATATATTCCTTCCACCCCTTGTGTTTTTTTTAATAATATTTTCAATTGTTTTTTTTGGTCTTGGCTCTTAACCAACTTTGTTTATTAAGTCTCCGAAAGGTTTAATCACCTGCTAATGACTGCCTTAATGAGCTGTAATCTGAGAGGTAATAAGAACAAGCAATTAGTGATCAGGAAGGTAATGGTGTTCTTAGTGATTTAATTACCGCCACACAGACAGACAGACATAAGAACATAAGAACATAAGAATGGAGGAAACTGCAGCGGGCCTATTGGCCCATACTGGGCAGTCCCGTTTACACCCAACCCCTATTGCTCATATGAGCATCCAACCAATGTTTGAAGCAATTCAGCGTATTCGAGTTAATGATGATATTTGGTAACTTGTTCCATTCATCCACTACTCTGTTTCCAAACCAGTGTTTACCTATTTCCTGCCTAAATCTAAATTTGTCTAATTTAAAACCATTGTTACGAGTTCGCTCCTGGTTGGATAATTTGAGTACCTTTGTAATGTCCCCTTTGTTTAGCCCTGACTTCCACTTATACACCTCTATCAGGTCGCCCCTCGCTCTACGTCTCTCAAGGGAGTGCAAATTAAGATGCTTTAACCTGTCTCTATACTCAAGGTTCCTAATGCCCGGGATTAGTCTTGTCATTCTCCTCTGATAGATACAACACACACACACACACACACATGCATACACACACACACACACACACACACACACACACCCACACACACCAGTACCAGTCAGGAAGAATATATTGTGTTCCTTGTGACTTCCATGTACGTGTTTTGACTTTTACCTTAACTAGTACGCCTGACTTTTTGATTTTACGTCTTTACTTTTGACTTCCATGCCCGTCGTTTGACGGTCATGTTTTGACTTCTACCGTAACCATAGCCTTTTGTCTTCCCCATTCCTCCCCGGGTAACCTTGACTTCCTCTTCCTTCTCCTCTTCTTCCTCTTCCCCTTTCTTCACCACCACCTCCCTCCTCCACCTCCCCACCATCCCCTCCTCCACCCCGTCTCCCCCTACCCCCCCTCCTCCGTGTCATGCAGTCAGGCAACAAGGTTTTAGCCACACTGAAAAATCCCCGGAGCGTCATGACAGCTTCGCGTGGTAGCAGCTTTTACTCTGTGTTTGGCTGTGCATGACTCCTAGTCCACACGCGAGATGACGTAGTCTGTCTGTTTGTGTGTGGGCTGGGTAGGAGGTGTGGGTTTGTGTTTAGGTGTTTGTGTGTGTGTGTGTCTTATTGTATGTATGTGTGTGTGTGTGTGTGTGTGTGTGTGTGTGTGCAGTGATATATGATGATCCTACTTCTCTTGTTGGTCCTGGAAGTATAAAGTTGCTCTCTCTCTCTCTCTCTCTCTCTCTCTCTCTCTCTCTCTCTCTCTCTCTCTCTCTCTCTCTCTCTCTCTCATTAATAAGAATAACCATATTTTCGTAACTTTTATGAATTTATATTTATATCGTAAGTTAAGGCAAGCGGCAGGTCAGGTCAGGTCAGGTCAGGTTAGGTGAGAAAGGAATATTTTCTCCAGCCTTCACCGTCACGTAAGAGGTGGTGGTGAGAGTGATAGAGATAGCTCCACTTTATCTCCTTATTAACAAAGAAGAAAAAGGTGGAGAGAGAGAGAGAGAGAGAGAGAGAGAGAGAGAGAGCTTTTGATCATAGAATTAAATATACTGAAAATTAAACAAAAAGCAGTGAACAGTATTATACCACTACACTGTACCACAAACACTGTAACAATGCACCACTGTACCACTAACACTGTACCACAACACTAACACTAGACTATACTAATAATAAAAATAATAATAATAATAATAATAATAATAATAATAATAATAATAATGGTTGCCCCTCGTGTAACGAGGATGGCCGGCCCTAGGGCCACCTTGGCGTGAATTTGTTTAAGGTGTAGAAGCTGTCGCCAACACAGCAACCACACCCTGAGTTAACGAGCTGCATGACCCAGTGTTTAAGGTGTAGAAGTTGTCGCCAACACAACAACCACACCCTGAGTTAACGAGCTGCATGACCCAGTGTTTAAGGTGTAGAAGCTGTCGCCAACACAGCAACCACACCCTGAGTTAACGAGCTGCATGACCCAGTGTTTAAGGTGTAGAAGTTGTCGCCAACACAACAACCACACCCTGAGTTAACGAGTTGCATGACCCAGTGTCAAGGAATAGTCCCAGAAGACCGTACAACTCGCCAACTGCACTGGCTAACCATTACCCCGGAACACGATCCACAAATTAACATCCAGGTCCCCAATTACTGCTGGGTAGACAGAGGCAAATGGCGTAAAGAAACTTGCCCATAGTTTCACCCTGCCCGGGGATCGAACCCGGGTCCACTCTCTTGCGAGGAGAACACGCTGACCATAACACCACAGGTCGCCAACATGAACCAATCTCGTATCTTTAACACACACGAATCTGCATAATTTCAATATACTGAAAAAAAATAGAATGTAAATAAATCCCTTTCATCAGGGATTTATCTGTGAGAACTCTGACCGGATTAACACGTAACTTAATCTGTAAATATTTATACACCTCGAAATCCGATTTACACAAAGGTTATCTGTAGAGAAATCCCCCTCCCCTTGACCCCACTTTCCACCCCTCCCCTGCCCCCCCCCTCCCCCTGCCCCTTCACCCCCTCACCTCCACTCCCCCTTCACCTTCTTTTCTTCGTTTTTCTATATTTATGTTGTTTTTCTATTTTAATATTGTTCTATTATTATCCCTCTCTCTCTCTCTCTCTCTCTCTCTCTCTCTCTCTCTCTTGTGTTACTCGTTATCTTTATCTTTTCTCTTCTCTTTCTTTCTTCTTTCATTCACTATATTCACTGTTTTTCATTATCTCTCTTTATCTTGTTTTCTTATTTTCTTTTAATTTCTTTGTGTTTTCTTAGGGAATATCTGAGGAGAGAGAGAGAGAGAGAGAGAGAGAGAGAGAGAGAGAGAGGTCAACTACAAATACATTTCTTTTTTTATCATTTACCTTACAACCTTCACTAACGTTATTTTTGGGGGAATTATTCGTTATATCTCCTGATCTAGAGAATTATTTACCGTATATATACTTTTAAGAATTTATATCGTAGGTTTAAATATAATTACAGAATTAAAATGCCATTAATTTCTGTTTTTGTGAATGGCATTATTGAAGCTTCTCCCTCATTGTGTCGTCATAAGTTCTAGCTAGCTTCTCTGATTGGTTATTCCACCCTCATTGTGTCGTCATAAGTTATAGCTAGCTTCTCTGGTTGGTTATTCCACCCTCATTGTGTCGTCATAAGTTCTAGCTAGCTTCTCTGATTGGTTACTGTGCCCTCATTGTGACATCATTATTTCTAGCTTCTCTAATTGGTTATTGGACCCTCATTGTGTTGTCATAAGTTCTAGCTAGCTTCTCTGATTGGTTATTCCGCCTTCATTGTGACGTCATAAGTTCTAGCTTCTCTAATTGGTTGATGTGTTTGAATTAGCTTCTCTGATTGGTTGTTGTGTCTGAATCAGTTTTATCACGCGGAATAAACTGATGATGGTGAAGAAGAGTGAAGAATAGATCCAATAGACTATTTCTCTATTGTTTCCTACCATCATTATTCTCCCTTGTCTCGTTATCACACCTCTACTGCCTCCTATTGTGTCCTGTTTATCCGTCTTTCTCTGAACAGCACTACTTCTTCATCGAGTCAGTCATTCAGGTAACTACAACACCAGGTACTAAAAGGGACGCGCCTCTATTCACTCCTGACATAAGGTTCATTTGACCTTTGGTTCTTGAGTATTGCTTACGTCACTACTGCATACCTGAGTCTTGGTCCGAGAAAATTTTACCCTATTTTGATCTTTAATTCATCTTGATATAGAGGTTATTTAGGATTACTTCTCTTACCTCGGTTAAGGCCATTTTAAACCTACACTCAAAAGATCGAAATAACGCTAAATTCGCCTTTAATTTCCCTTTGGCATAGAGGTCATTGTCCTTTGTCTAAGACCATTTTGTATTCGATATCGTAGAAGGATGGAACTATCACTAAACTCACCCTTAATTCATCTTGACATAGAGGCTATTTAAGGAGGTTTCAGGTCACTCTAAGGTGCCTAGTTCTTCACATTTTTCTCCTCTTAAGTGTCTCTGTTGACAGTAATGGCGGTAAGAGGTTTAAAGAACACTGTGCATCCTTGAATGACAGTGTAGCTAGACTGGCGTAGGTCACATGTAGTTACGGGGTGGATAGGGGGGAGTAGGGTGGGGTGGGGGAGGGGAGGGTGAGGGTAGGAGGGTAGGGGAGGGCAGGGTGTGGGTGGATAGGTAGAGAGTATTGTGTGACATAGTGGGTCGGGGGAGGGTAGGGTAGGGTGTGGGTGGATAGGTAGAGAGTATTGTGTGACATAGTGGGGGGAGAGGATTAGGTAACATGGGAAAGGTGTGTGTGTGTGTGTGTCTGTGTGTGTATGTTATTTTATGTTTGTGTGTGCACAGTATGTATGTTATAGTGTGTATGTGTGTATTAATCATGCAAAGGGCCTTTTCCTTCAATTGATTTTAAAACATCAATTAATCTCAAGTACCTTAAGGCAACTCACACTCTAATAACATAACCAATATCGATCACAGTATTTCAGTAAATCATTATTATATAAATATTTAGTAAGTTTCTATTTTTCATTTTATATTTTTAATTTTATTTCTGTATTCAATATATTTTATTTTTAGATATTATTTTTCATTATCACAAGTGGACAAAAATCACACAAATTCATTTTGTAATTCTTAATTTCATAAATTTTAACTAATACATTCGGTTATTTTTCACTATGATAAAATATTGTCAATAACATCTAAACGGAGGCCATTTTAGGTTCATATATCAATAAAATATTTTAAAAAACATAGAATTCTTATAAAATTTAATAAAACAAAATTAAAATGGTATTCAAATTATTTATTAACAATATATATGACAACGGGAAGAATTTTAAAGCGAAAGCATCTCTGTCGGCCATCTTGGATTTCTTACCCACTACACTAATCATTAACTCCAGGTTATATAAACGTGAAGGTGTTTATATAACCTCCCATACCCTAATATAAATGTGTTTTTTGGGGGAATTATTGACCTGGATACTGTTTGGTGTTTGACTGTACACATGTTTGTTTGGATCCAATACTCATACAACAACTTGTATTTGACTGTATAAGTATGATTGTATGAATGTAGCGCTCTTATTAGTATCTGAATTAAGTGTTTGTCTGTCTAAATACATCCACTTGAGTACGATAGCTCTCTGTGACAATATAAACATTTGTCACAATGGAGTAATCGTGTCCGGTTGAATGTTAGTATCCAGAATGCTTTTTGTATCCGTTGTTTTAAGAGTAATTTATCTTCTACGGGATTCAGGTCAAGCCGCTGTTGTTGTAAAGTGTTTGAGTTGTAAAAAAGTGTAAATGTGTGTGTGTGGTTTTGTTTAGATGTAAACCAGTATTTTGGGGGTTTACAGCTGTGGTTTGAAATGGTTTACAGCTGTGGATTGAAATGGTTTACAGTTGTAGTTTGAAATGGTTTACAGCTGTGGTTTGTAATGGTTGGTTAAAGCAATATTCACCACATTAAACTCCCCACAGTAAACTCTACCACACCACACTCCCCTCCCTCCCCACACCACACTCCCCTCCCTCCCCACAACTCAGTTAAACTTCAACAAACAAAGGCTGTACATTGAGGCAGAAGAACCAAGGAAATAAACTTTGGTAATTTATTGTCATCATTAAAGAAATCTGAACTTTTTTATGTTTATGCAGGAGGAAGCACAAGGGACTGTAGGTGTTTGTGCTTGTGGTGATGTGAGTACTGTTTGTGGTAATTTGAGTACTGTTTGGGGTGACTTGAGTACTTTTTGTGGTCTTGAGTACTGTTTGTGACGATTTTGAGTACTAATTGTTTGTAGTAAGACAGAGTTGTAAATTACTACCAGACATACGGACACAAGGTATAGCCAGGTGAGAGAGAGAGAGAGGCGTGAATATTTATTTTTGCCCATACAATTTCTCTCTCTCTCTCTCTCTCTCTATGTCAGCTTAACTAGATCCCTGTGTTGTGGGTCGACAATAATTTTAAGCTGGCTGGATATTCTTTCCCTCCTCCAGGACAAACAACAAAGTAGGAAAGCTTTATTGAGTTAAGATACAGTATGTTTGTGTAAGCTTAAACAAGATAGAGCGAAATATATGTACTGAGGACAAATCTTTTACGTAAACCTGAAATAAACAAGAAGAAATTATATACAAGTGGAAGATTTTCTTACACATGAATCATATTAGAGTAATGAGGTATTTTTTTTCTATTGTTAAAACTGAATGAAATTGTTGAGACTTAAGAAATTATTTGGGAATGTGAATCTAGACACGTATGGTATGATGAAATTTAAAATCCAGTGAGAAATTCTTAG
>CAUDMG010000145.1:17500-27959 GCA_958450375.1 Homarus gammarus
GCACTGGTTTGACACATAATTGGCCATTAGTAATTACATGCTGGAGAATTTTAATTATGGTTTACCTTCACGCAGGTAGTAATTACGAGGTGTGTATGTCGCTACCTGGTGGGCTAATTAATGGATAGTAAGGCTGGGGGGGGGGGGTAAGGTTAGGTTAGGTTACGTTTCGCTACGTTACGTTTCGTTACGTTACGTTAAGCTAGGTTGGTTAAGGTTAGGTTACGTTAGGGTAGATTAGATTAGATGATGATGATGGTAGTGATGATGTAGTGATGATAGTGATGGTGATTATGATGGTAGTGATGGTGATGATGATAGTGATGGTAATTATGATGGTAGTGATGGTGATAATGGTAGTGATGGTGACACTCCCAGGAACATTTCACCATCTACGGGCTGGAGAGGACCATCTACCATATGTTCAACACGCGATATCATTTGGGTTCCTCTTGACGCTAAACACACACCCGTCCACGGAGAGAATGGAGGAGGGAGAGAGGGAAGTTAGAGGGGGGGGGGTAGATGGAGGGGAGGAGGGAGAAAAGGTAGGTGAGGGGGTGAAGGGTTGGAGGGACGGAGGGAGGGAGGGAGGGAGGGTAGGCTGGGCTGGTGGGAGGGGAAAAAAGGTATCAGCGGGTAGGGGTGGAGGGTAAGATGGAAGGGGGTGGAGGAGGAGGGTCACAATTTTCTGGTGTTGATGAAGGAGTGAGGGAGGAGAGGAATGGAGGGGGTTAGGTTAGGTTGGATTAGGTTAAGCTAGGTTAGGTTAGGTTAGGTTGATAAGCAAGTTGATTTGGCATAGACACTTGTACTACCTGATTGGTAATTTGACTTCAGTGTGACAGTGTCGAGGGAGGCAGTGACAGTGTTGCAGTGACAGTGTCGAGTGTGGCAGTGACAGTGTTGAGTGTGGCAGTGAAAGTGTCGAGTATGGCAGTGACAGTGTTGCAGCGACAGTGTCGAGCGAGGCAGCAACAGTTGAGTGTGGCAGTGACTGTCGAGTGAGGCAGTGACAGTGTTGAGTGTGACAGTGTCGAGTGAGGCAGTGACAGTGTAGGGATAACTCTGAAACACACACACACACACCAACCCACACCCACACCCACCCACACCCACACCCACCCACACCCACCCACACACAGACAAGAAACTGATATATTATTAAAGCTGAGGACACGGTGGGTAATAACGGGACACCAAACCATTAGAATCATTGGGTCATTCTCAAGCCCACAATTTAACAGTTCAGAAATAAGACACGTGGTGATTTGTGGAGGGGCGTGGTGACTTGGTGGGCGTGGTGAATTGTTGGTGGTGACTTGGTGGGCGTGGTGACTCGGTGATGGGCATGATTACTTGGTGGTGGGCGTGGTGTTTGTAGAAGGTGTGGTGAATTGTAGGTGAGCGTGGTGATTTGTGGCGATTTATGGTGACTCGGGGGCGTGGTTATTTGTGGTGGGCGTGGTGACTTGTGGTAGACGTGGTGATTTGTGGTGGTGACTGGTGGGCGTGGCGACCTGTGGTTAGGATAAGTTATGTTAGTTTTGGTTAGGTTAAGTTACTGTTGGTTAGGGTAGCATAGGTTAGGTTAGCTTAGGTTATGATATCTTAGGTTAATTTAGTCTATAGGTTAAGCTAGGTTAGGTTAGATTGCTTTAGGTTAAATTAGGTTAGGTCACATATGTTAATTTAGATTAGGATCTAATCTGTTCTGACCTAACTTAACCTAACCTACCCCTTACTAGCCAGCGTTTGGACGTTAATCGAGTGAAATAAGCTTGGGTGTCTAATCTTCAGGTGATCCGAAAAGACTAATAAGTGAGAAACAACAGGTAGATACACTCAGGTATACATTACGAATTACACAAAGGTAATCCTTAATTAATTACATTTCAACGGCAAATCAGTAAAGAAGTTTCCTTATTTTAGTTATTTTATTATTCACTTAACAGAAAAAAAATCATCTTTCTTTCAGTAACGACAAAAGATTCCGTTCAGCAGAAGTAGAAAACAGGGAGATGGTTTTAGAGGAAGAATTTATGACGTTTAATGAGGA
Organism: Homarus gammarus; assembly: GCA_958450375.1. Classification (NCBI taxonomy): domain Eukaryota; kingdom Metazoa; phylum Arthropoda; class Malacostraca; order Decapoda; family Nephropidae; genus Homarus; species Homarus gammarus. Next base: position 19,560 of record CAUDMG010000145.1, read on the forward strand.
TTATTACGTCGAAATCAATCCCCGACGAGATTAACTATTCCTCGTCATTTATTTCCCCCCCCCCCCCCCACCATAAACGCTTGATCTCAACACTAAGAGCCTCGTTAAACGTTACTTTCCCGCCCTCGTTATAAACACACCTCACCCCGACTACATTATTCTCGCTGAGGTCGCTTGAAGAATTCCCTCTACTTAAAATCCCCTTTCTCTCCAATCATTTCCATGGGCTGGCAAATCACTCGCAGAAGTGGATTGGTTGCACCGCCTGGGGGCCTCTCACTCACACCTGGACCCCCACACTCTGGTCACCACCCTCACCCTCTCCTCCATACATATGGCCACACACTTGAACACTACGTCCTCGACTGTGTGAAGATAGAACCTTTTAGGGACAGGTCCAAGCACACTGTGTGTGAAATGGCACAACACTTCATCTCTAATGGCAAGATAGCCGACATATTAAGATTGTATCCACTTTTTTGCACTTAGTATCTATGTCAGTTCTCATGTACAGAACCAAATACGCAATGTGCTTGAATACCTCCCACGTAAATGTGAATAACAAAGTGTGAGGCCGGACATACTGCCTCACACGCCTGTTCTCACGCATTTGTGAATAAGTTACCCTTTATGTATAGAACTAAACAAATAATGTAAATGAAATACTGTGTAACTTTCAGTGCCATAATATCCTGACAACCGGGGTTAATTATTATGACCCTTTGTAAACCCTACTCTGTAATCCTTTTGCGCTACCGCTCACAGGATGAGTGTGGGGTGCACAATAAAGTAGCCGCTGCAAGCGGCAAAATCAAAATCAATCCTCCATGATACATCACGGAGGAGAAACCACCCATTAACTCGTTCTGGGGATAAGAGTCGTGCTAATTAAGCAGGAACTAACAAGTGCCAGTAGCCGCTTAGCTCAAATATATTGGGTGGTGTTAAGGGAGTTAGACATAGCATGATCATCCAGCGTACGTCTTTCTCTCAGTGGTCATGATGCCCTCTGGCCCCTGCACGCACTCCTTCCGCTACACCTTTCTCAGCGACGATGACACGCTCAGGTAATCTAAAGGAGTATATTTTCACGAGTAAGGGACGTGGAGACACTGAAGGCTGGCAGACACAACTACCCTGTGTGACGACAGACTAGGAGGTGAACCCGTGTTTGTTGACGATAGCGGGGTCGAGATGGTGCACTACTGCGGGCGTGCAAAAAAAAAAAAAAAACTACAAAAGCGCAAAAACGTCGGATAGGCATTCTTTTGTTTTAAATTAACTTGTTATTCGTCACAAAAACTCGACCAGTGCGTTTGCAAAGTTTACTGGTGGTCTGGTTGATGTATGTGGTAACGGGGAGGAGTTACGGCGAGGCGTCATCTAACAAAGAACTTATCATGGCGGCCGTGATGTTAGAGTCTCAAGTCATACTTCATGTGAGTTAAACATCCACCTTGAAACTCACTCCTCTTATTTGCTATAATTATATCGAGTATTCGGTATTTACGAGGGCTGTAGTTGTTCAAGTTGTGTGTGTATAATTAGAGGTAATTTGCAGTAGTGTATACAGCTGGGAGGTCTAGAGACAGGTATGTTCTCTCTCCCTCCCATGATAACATTCCACAGTGGATTATCTTCGCCTCTTACTTCAGGCCACACGCGGTCACCTACCTACCTACCTACCTGGTCCGACAAGCACGCTCGCTACATCAAATTCTACATCGTTATCTATGTCATCTGGGTGATGTGTTTGTCCTAATATATCCCGGAGTGGTGGTCGTAATGTCACTTGTTGCTTCTGGGTAAATACTTCCAGATTATCCACAGCGTTCATCTCAACACACCGACGAGTCTTACAGCTGGGTACAAGAGATGGGGAGAGGGATGGTGGTCTTGTTTCACTTCCACACCTTTGAAGGGGAGTCACTTGAAGAAGACATACACTCATCAGGACTGTATAAACTGTCAGTAAATGAAAAATAACACCGCCATGATTTCCATTTTATAAGCTGGCAAGTGTTCTGCTCTGGCGGGTATTGAGGGGGAGGAGTTGTATAAAAGTTTTTGTTTTGGGTGTTGTGATGAACGTGTCTGAGGAACCCGACCACGTACCCTCATACATCCTTGTTTATGCCGATCTGTTGTTGTTTATTGTCCTGGATTACTGGCCTGGGTCGAGGCGTCCCATCATTACCGCGGGCTCTTGTTGCTCTTGGTATCTGTCTATTGAGGATAATGAAGGTTCTGCATGTACGCGATTATTATTTTATTCTTGGTTATTTTCAGTTATTTTGACCTTGAGATTATAGGTGAATTATAAGGTTACAGGTAGATACACTGTTCTTGTTATATACCTGGAAGGGGTCAGCTAATATATCACCATATTAAACGAGGTATCTCTGGTTTGCATACGTAAGTGCCCGGTAGGTGGAGCTGACCAAAGCCACGGACAAGGAACACGAGAACAAAGATAATAACACGAGAACAAGCTTAAATGTTATTAAAGTTCAATCAACCTTTGAACTTGAACATAACCACCAAGAGAGACCCTGAGGAAGCAATGTAAACCCCCCCCCCCCCCCAAAAAAAAAGAATTATTATCAAAATCTGTTTATTTACACAACCTAAGCATTTTCTGGCTCATAAGAGGACCAATGTAAATGTAAGTAGATGCCAGCTACTACTAAATTACTTTAATCATTGTGTGAAAACGTGTTCCCATCTCGCCAGCATTGAAATCATATGTTTATTACAATAGCACTACTAAGTATAACCTTCTTGTAGACAATTGATACCTGAGTTATCCCTTTATCTATCTCTCTCACACACACACACACATCTGATATATTCACTCTTACTTGTATCTACGGAAATACCTGCCATTATGTTATCAGGTACAATTATCGTTACTACTAAAGCTACTACTACTACTGCTACTTTTGTTACTGTTGCTGTTACTGGTATTGGAATTTGTACTGTTACTGTACTACTTCTACCGCTGATATTGTTTATTTCAGCTGTTTTATTTTATTTTATCAGGTCTTTGGTATATTTAATGTTATCGCTGAGGATCTATTTGTTGACAGTCGCCCTTCTTTTGTTTATTGTGGGATATTGTGGCGTCTATAGACTTTAGGGTGAAGTGGGATCAAATTCTGTTCGGTGGCTTGTGGTATAGTGCGTCAGAGGAGTTTAAAGTGAAGGATGGTTTAAAAATGTTAGTCTTGCGGTCATCGTATTCAAAGGGTTAAAGCTATCGTACTCAAGAGGTTAAAGTCATCGTACTCAAGGGGTTAAAGTCATCGTACTCAAAGGGTTTAAGGCATCGTACTCAAGAAGTTTAAATCATTGTACTCACGGGGGTTAAAATAATCGTACTCCAATACTACAAATAAAACAATGACTCATACTAGACACCCATACACTTGACTCATACTCATTACACTTTAAACAACACCCCCAAAAAAACGTAAAAGTCACTCGTGAACTCAACACTCACACACTTCTCTCATCACACGCCAACAAGTGGATTCACTCTCAATAAATCACGTTAGTTACAGGAATAGCAAGCCATCATCATTATCATCATCATCATCATTGTCTTACTGCCTTTTCCACATATGCGAGTGTGGGTTAGTCGTGATTACCCATACTGGCAAGGCGAGGTCAGGTGATCAAAGAGTAACCCTTAACACAAAATAAATCTCTTGAGGCCTATAACAACACACACACATAGACACACACACACACACACACACAGAGCAACAGAGACTTTGATCACCAGACAGGACCACCCAAGACACGAGAGGTAGGTACTTAATTCCCAGCATCAGTCCAGCAAAACATCTACTGTACCTTCCCGACTACCTGTGTAACCCTTCCTCCTGTTCCACACACACACACACACACACACACACACACACATTCTATCTATAGTTAACTAAAACACAGCCCCTCATATTACATACAGCTCTACCTATCCCTACCACACAACACACACCCCTCTACACATCCCTACCACACCACACATCCCTACCACACCACACCACACATCCCTACCACACAACACACACCCCCTACACATCCCTTCCACACCACACACAGCTTCCTACCACACCACACAACACTATCCTACACACCCCTACCACATCACAGAGGGACCAGTTCCTGAAGGCAGTTAGTCTGTTTGTGAAGGCCAGGCACACCAAGACCTGAACCTGGCAACACCTACAACAACATTACCTGTTTACAGTGACCCCTGGCTACACCAAACCAAACCACAACACACTCAGGTCTTCGCTCAACATAACTCTTGAACATAAATACAAATTAAGAGTTAAGATAATTGATAAAAACGTAAATAAGAGAGTTAAAGATTATACAATACTACTATATGCCATCTGTGTTGTGTTCAGGTGGATAAATTAATAGTCATTAGTTTGTCTCTTTGTAATCAGTGATAAAGTGGATATATTATTGGGTGTGGTGGATGGGGGTGGAACAGCTCCTAGGATGGGTTAATATCTTATCTGGCCGGCGGGTACCTCACTCACAGACTGCATGCTGGAGGCTAATACTGGAATGACCATTGGGTAAAGGTGGAGATGCGGGTGAGGGTGAAGGTAAAGGTGGAGGTAAAGGTGAAGAGGAGGTGATGGTTGTGATCGAGTGCTACAGACGAGAACTACAGGATAAGCTGATGTAAATACCCAACAATCAACACTGTAGTAAATACGGCTCCCCTACCTGCTCCTTATCCCCTGAACCCGCTGTTATACTTACTTACCTGTACATTATGTCTACTTAACACCTTTTACCTGCTTGTCACACCTGTGGTAGACCTGCTCTCTGATGTCACCTGTCGGCAATAGGTGTGGATCCCAGGTGAAGCTAACCTAACCTAACCTATCCTATCCTATCCCAAGCAAGAAGAAGAGGGGGGGGGGGGGGTAGTATACCTTGAGTACGATAACGGAACCCCTTGAGTACGATAACTTAACGCCCTCATATTCAAGAGTTTGAGACAAAATACTGACAGGTTTTATGCCATCTTACTGAAGGAACTAATTGATCGTACTCAGTGGGTTTAAATCACGTATACTAAGTGTGTGTGTCAGGTTTACAATGGATAATTAGCCTTGTGCACACTATTTGAGTAATTATCATATAACTAATTATTAAGTTATTATCAATGTGTAAACTGCATATAATAAGATGATAATTGATGATCGTGGAAAATATCACTTCATATCAAAACTAAACTTGATTATCGCCACACAATCATCTCTAAGTTCGTAAGGGCAGGTAACGTCACACCATCATCGCTGTGACGTACTGGTATGTAACAAGTCCTGAACTACCGCTTCTTGTCCCCCAGGTGTTCAGGTATTTGCCCTAACATCGACCAATTAAGCTGTTCTGCCGAGAGAGATGTTTTCACCCATACAGACACCTGAACCTCAGCTATACCACACCAGGTACAGGTTGACTCTCTCCCTCACACTAGCTCAGGCGACATAAGTAATGGAGGTGATGACGACACTAGACAAATTACAGTAGGAAAATATCACCAAGAAATTCCATAGTAAATTTATACAACTTATAATACTTTTACAATTTGATACAACTTGTTACAACTTTATATAACCTCGAGATATGGTGTTTTGGTTGTGGAATATTTACCTGTGGTCTATCATGCCGAAGAAGATGAAATACAAGGTTGGGTTTGGCCTTTTGGTTGACAGGATATATTAATGTGAGATCTTTCACCTTACTTCATGTCTTAGAGAAAGTTGTGGTGTGTATGTGTTTACGACTTAATATACACACAGTGAATACAGGTCAATCAGTCATTCAATCTTATACTCACTACCACAACAAGAGAATGAGTCAGTCCTCTTCCCCACGACCAGAACGACTCACTCTGACCAGGACCACGGGGTGAGTCAATAGTCTCCAGAAACACTCCAGCAGCAAGAACTATTGACTCTCATTCATCAGTATAATTATTTACACTTGTTCCAGACGAGATGCACCAGAGTGTTAATTTTACGGCAGAGCAACTTGAGATACTGGGGGGTGGGGGGGGGAGGGTGAGGGTGCTGGGGGAGGAGGACTGGGGGAGAGGGTGAGTGGGGATAGAGGAGAGGGGGGCTGGGAGAGGGGTGAGGGGGACTAGGGGGAAGGGGAGAGGGGTCTTCGGAGAGAAGGGGGGAGGACTGAGGAGAGGGGGGGTTACTGCAACATTTTTCGACCAGCTTGTTAAGGAATGGATAAGAAGCGGTAATAACTAAGAGCAACTCACAGATACTAATTATTATTATGAGAGAGAGAGAGAGAGAGAGAGAGAGAGAGAGAGAGAGAGAGAGAGAGGTTGTTTATCAGATATAATGGACTTGTGTTTGAAGCGTAAAGTGGGGGAGATATTGATAATGATGGTGGTAATAAGTGTTGATGTTAATATTGTTAAAACTTTTAAAGATGATAATAATAATAATAATAATAATATAATAATATAATAATATTATAAAAATAATAATAATAAATAATAATATAATAATAAAATAAAATAGTAATAATAATAATAATAATACCTACTACTACTAATTATATTATTATTATTACAATATTTTTTATAAATTATTATTATCTGTATTACAATTATTATTATTATTGTTATTATTATTATGATTATTATTATTATTATTATTGTTATTATTATTATTATTATTATTATTATTGTTAGTAGTAGTAGTAGTGAAAAAAGTAGTAGTAGTGGTAGTAGTAATAGCATAATTTTAATTTTTCTCATTATTATTATCATCTTTATCAATAGTATCAGAAGTACCGCCAGTCGTACAAGTTCATTAACGTGAAACCTGGCTAAGTCCTCCCTTAAAACGAAAATAGGAAGATCTTATTATTTATCCACATCTGTACTTGTTCTTTTACCTTTTAATGAAGATTCTGATTCTGACTCTGGATTCTGAATATTCTTCACGTCAAGGGTCAAGTCTAGTGTATGATTCACCTCCTAGTAGTGTGTAAGTACGTGTGAAAAATTGTGAAAATGTGTCGAGATATTTTGGAAGAGTTTATTGAGGCGACACACACACACACACACACACACACACTCAACTATAATCATCACCATTACACTACCTGAGCCGCTATCTTCACTACCTACCTGCCCAACACCTGAGCAAGTCCCTCACCTGACTTGCCTCAACCTTATATGATTTAACCCCGACACTTCCTGCTGCCGCTTCTGCCACCACAACTACCACGCTACACCTACACCACCACCAATAATAATAATAATAATAATAATAACCATAATAATAATAATAATGAGTATGATGTTGTTGTTACTAATATTACTACTATTACTACTACTACCACCACATAGCCACATTACCACTACAACACAACAACCACATCATACCACACACCACTCCACAGCACCACCAACCAGTTACCGCACTCCGACACCACCACACAACCACATTACCACCACAATACAACAACCTGATCATACCACCACAACCACACCACCACCACCCCACCACCACCCACACCACCTCACCACCCCCACCCCACACCACCACACCACCCCACCACACCACCCACACCACCCCACCACCACCCACACCACCCCACCACCACCCCACCCACACCACCCACACCACCCCACCACACCACCACAACACTCTCCAGCACATTTGTATTTTAAAGAATGAGTTAAGAAGTTTATACTTAAATACGACCAGCTAGTTATTACCACTTAAGAAAATGAATTACTTACACGGGGGGGGGGTAATTGAAGTCTACCTGTATATGGTAGTGTAAATTCTGGCCCCTTGAAGAGCAAATTTAGGAGGACTTGAACGATCAGCTATGAGAATGGTGGTTAGTCGTATGAGAAGAAGAAGGAGTAGGAGGAGGATGGAGAGGGGGCGGAGGAGGGAGGAAGAGAGGAGGGGGAGGAAGAAGATGAAGACGTGGAGAAGAAGGAAGAAGAAGAGGAGGAGGAAGGGGTAGGATTAGGAGAGGGAGGAGGGGGAGGTTGAGGTGGAGGAGGGGAGAAGTGTAAGAGAAAGAGAAGAGGGGGATGGGGAGGAAGGGGAGGATGATGGAGTAGGGTAAGAGGATGAGAAAGGAGGAAGAGCGAGAGAAAGAGAGGAGGGGGAAGATGAAGACGTGGAGAAGAAGAAGAAAGGGGGGAGGAGAAGAAGAAAATGTAATAGGAAAAGGAAGGAAGGGAGGGAAGAGGATAGGCAGAAGGAGGAGGATATGAGGAAGAGGAGGAGAGGGCACAGGAAAGAGAGAGAGAGAGAGAGGAGATATGACAAGTTATTTTATTTTATTAATTTTTTCTGAAATTTTTAACACCAAACA
>CAUDMG010000146.1:0-65000 GCA_958450375.1 Homarus gammarus
CTGCTGAGTGAGGGGGAGGGTGGTGTGTTCCTGCTGAGTGAGGGGGAGGGTGGTGTGTTCCTGCTGAGTGAGGGGGAGGGTGGTGTGTTCCTGCTGAGTGAGGGGGTGGGTGGTGTGTTCTTGGCAACATTTGTGTACACAGGAGAGATGGGTTAATCCTCCTGTAGTACATTAATCCTCCCTACTTCATTCTCCCGTTTTATCCTGTTTACCTGCCTGTAATTAGGAGTCGGGAGTTTTCAGCCACGGGTTTATTTTAACTGTGTTGGGTTATCATAGTTACTCGAATAAACAAACAGTTCAACTTCGTTTTCTTTGGTCAAAGAAATCCAATGCGAATTTATATGGTAACCCACAAATGACCTTTTATGAAGAGTATTTATTCACGTTATGTGGAAAACGGGATTTGGAATTTTATAGCTGATAAACTTTGACTAGAACATCAAACAAGATTAACTATTGTTTTTCAAATAATAAATTTACTGTTTCACCCAAGAGGTTATAAAACACCGATATTAATAATTACAGTATGTTTGTCATTACCACTGATGTAACAATGTGGTGTTTGGAATAACGCGAAAAACAGTGATTTGAGTTTTGAGCGTCTGTTCGTGCCATGCTGGTGGCCCAGTAAAAATGTCAAAACATTGATCTTGTCGAGTGAAAAATATGGCTATAAATTTCAAGATTTCGTGCATGTAGAACTTTTATTTCTCATATTAAACTACTTATTATTTTTAATTGTAAGGATAAAAAACAATATGTTTAACTGAGACAAGTGACTATGTTCTTAGTTAAAAAATTTTCCCAAAGTGACCATTATTTTCTACCTGTCCGATATGACTGAAAAAAAAACACCACCACCACATTGGTAATATACTTTTGGGGTTAAATACATTGAAATGTGTTTATACATTCCTGTTTTATATTTTATTCATATAAATCGATTTTCCACATACGAAATACAAAAGGTATTTATGTTATATTGACAAAGGAATTGTGTCTCTGAAGACTGAGAGTGAACACGAAAACACAAACAACTCTGCCATTAATTTTGACTCGGTGGCGAAAACACCTGAGAGGAAATACCTGAGGGGGAAACAGGTGAGCTTCACACCTGTAAATAACTTGATACAATCTTTAAAGCACATGCACAGTACACTACACACAATACAAAACATCCACACGTATCAAACACATACAGATATTACGAAAAAAACGCACACACACACACACACACACACACACACGTCAGCTGCTCAGAAAACAGCCATTCTACCTAAGGATAAGCAGTACACCCATGAGAATGTCAAGAAAATTATTTTTTTTAGCAATACCAGAGAGAACGTTACACCTGAACACTCTACAGAACACCTCCAAGAGAGAACGCCCATCAGAACCTCAAAGTGAATGTCTAAATCAAAGCAAAGTAGAACACACAGAAAAACTAAACTAAACTAAACAGTCTTAAGAGCACACAAGACTTACCACCACCAGCAGATCAACCAGTTAGAGAGGAAATATACCCACCGAATTTTTACCCCCCCCCCCCCCCCCAAAAAGCGATTCCCCTTAACAAAACACAAAAACAATAAGCACCTCGCAGAATGCCAATGAGGACGGCTATCAGAACACCCAAGAGAACTTCCATCAGGAGGCAAAAGGTGGTGGACAAGGAGAAAATTGGATTTCCCCTCTTCTTATTCTTTTTTTTTTCTCTCTCTCTCTCTTTTCGCTTCGAGTCGTTGCAAAGTGAGAGTATACAGTAGAGAGGAGTCAAGGTTTCCGGGGAGGAGGCAAGAACGAAAGCAAAGGTCAGAATTTAATCATGCGAATAAAATGGATGATGATTTTAAGTAAATGTAATTATTCAAAGCCGGGATGATGGGTTTTTGCCCCGTGTATATGTGTGTGTGTATGTGTGTGTGTGTGGCAACAGGAGAGGAAGAAATTGTAAATAAACTCATAATTATTAACTCATCTGTGAACAGTCTATACTCTAACACACACACACACACACACACACACACACACACAAATCTAACGTCATTAACCTATTATACCTTAATTCATCTCAGGTGTTAATAAAAAAGTGAATAAACCTTTAAGTAAAATAACAATAAAAAGAAAATTCTGATTATTAGGCATTTAGATATTTTTCTGGTTAAGGTCTTTAAGTAATGTTAACTAAATCTAAATTATTTACATTATCTTTAAACTAAGAAATGTTTACCTCGTGTTAAGGTCGTAGTTCAGGTTAGTACTTACACTAATCATCAATAAATGAGTTAGGACAGGCTGGATAATCACACACTGACATGTCTAAATTATACGACACGAATAAACTTTAATTTAAATTATCTAACAGTGGAATAAACTCTATATAATAATTCCATATATAATTGTGGCATGTTTTGTCATCAATTAGGTTATATAAGTAGAATAATATCGTGATAATTCATCTGAGTTATGTCACAGTAAACTAAGCTCTCATTATTCTGCATTATATAACACTGAAAAAACAAAAATACTATAATTAACCTACTAACTTCACTTCACTGTATTGATATTTCACTGTAATCATCATCCCACGGTCACTGTATTTATTTACCTTATTTTCCTCTTCTTTAATAACTACCCTGTGAGAGTAAACTGACATAAGTAAATAAACAGTAATACCTAATATTTTCGAATGCAGGTAAGTTCATATTTTTTTCTCGTCACTTGATAGATATACAAGACTACACCTAAGACACACCAACAGCGTCTACAATGGCACTACTAATCAACACAGACACTCTACCTTAGCACGAGTTAAGGCTGGTCGTATTATCGCATGAAAGACTTGTGGATTCGGTTCTTGTTGCGTTTATAATCAGTTTTTTTTTTATCTTTATCATTGGAGATAAAGTTGATGAGGAGAGACGATGGATAATATTGGAAGTCTTTGTTGTTGTTATTTCGTTAACTTATTTATGTTTTATAAAGCAGACGAGACTGACTGCTGTTGCCTTGTTCCTACCCCAGTGATCAAGGTCAGGTGAGGTTACCAATACTGTGTGTGTGTGTGTGTGTGTGTGTGTGTGCTCACTTATACATACGTGAATCACACAACCATCACCAAACCGTCCGAGTGACCCATCAACCTCGCTTCAGCAACTCAACATCAGGAAACTTGCTTTACCATCACTGAACTTGGGAACAATATTGCAGGGCGGCGCGCCTCTGGAGGACGCTACAGTCGGCTGCAACTTGTGAGGGGGGGGGGGGGGGGGAGGCTGGACCAGCTCACCGCCACGCCCCTCTGATCTTCCATAACTTCACGCACAAGTCCCGCAATCGTCGAGGCAAGTTGTAACATGTTTCAGCGGATAATTCGGTGCTGGTGACAACGCCTCAATCAACACCACGTTTATGGTTTATAATGTTGCTATATATAAATATGTAAATTAAATTTCATATATATATATATATATATATATATATATATATATATATATATATATATATATATATATATATATATATATATATAAAGTAAGTGTGGGTGTATAACATTGTTTTAGTCGTCATCAACACAGATGCATGATTACCTGTTTGTTGGCTGACCTGCCTTGGTCCTGAGGATCACTGGTCGAGCCAAAGAAAGTAATAATCTTATAGTGTTTTATTTCTTCTTTTTTATTACTATTATTATTATTATTACTACTAATAGTAGTAGTTATAGTAGGAATAGTACTAGTAATAGTAGTGTTGTTGTAAGATTTCACTCTAAGTAATTAATTAAGTAAGTGTATCTGTTCCAGCCATCTCTCCGAAACGGTAGCGGTTACAGACCTGAAACTTAACACACTTAATCTGGGTCACAAAGTTGTGCACCTTGGTACTACTACTTTACTGACCACGGACCCCCGGGTGGTCCGGGTAAGAACCAAAAATCTTCCCCGACGGAATTAAGCTCACAGACCAAACTTCAGCCCGAAAGAGTGACGCACATACACTCACACACATCAAAAACTACTAAGAGAAGCGCTCCATCTGTTGGTAAACATAACTTCTTTTTATGAAGCTTCCGAGTCAAAAGCTCAAGAGATTCATGTCCACATACCTCCATTGCCTACAGCCACTGAGACGACAACCTATTCTGTTAAATAATACAGTTGATAAAACTTTAAATTACTAGATAACTACATTCTAGTTTCTCAATCCCTTACGTTTCACGAGTACACGTGAGTATAATTTCAGACTTTGTTGTTTGTTAATGATGACGCATATAAGAGTACATACAAGAGACACCCTCGAGATGAAAATCCACCAAGTCCAAAATGAAAAGATTCATTTATCTGCCCCAAAGATTTTCAAACGAGGAAAAAGTATGTTGTTTATTTATGAATTTCCGCCGACGGTAAAATTAATGAAATCACGACTCCCCCTAAACGAGGAAAGTGATTATCTTACTAATGGATGATCAAACGGTAATGAAAAATGTTGACGACACACACACACACACGTATCGTTCAGGTCACAGGAACAAAGTCAGTATCAGAATTTATGTCAAACTTCATCCTTCATCAGAGACAAGAAACGTAAATATATGAACGCCATCTGATGACATTTTTAAATCCTGTATAGTAATTACGACTGTCTCTTTCCAGTACTGTCTTTAACACTGACATAACACTTACTTAACTACCAATTAACGTATGTATTCTCCCAAAAACTGTATTTACATAACTAATGCATCAAAAGGGTTTAATAGCCACCACTTCTGTGTATTCCTAGTCCATTTATGCTCCTGCGTGGTTCTAGTCGCGGCTGCTGCTGTTTCAATTATAACATGAAAAACATCTTTACGATTACAATTTATTTTATGAGTGTAATTCCGAAGGCTGAGAGGGATGAAATGCCGGAATAAAAAGAAAAGTGATATACAAGTGCTGACCCACCCACCCACCCACTCACCCACATCTCTCTTGGCTACCATGTTCTTTCAATAAACCGTATTTGTTATTAGTTACAATTACTACACAAACTCACACACACTACACCAACCTTCCTCTGCCGTGATTGCAGTACAGTGGAGCAGGACGACACCCCCCCCCCCCCCCGGCTGAACACTTACCTGCAATAAAAGAGAAGAGAAAAAACACTGAGGATAAATGCGAAAATAAAAATATTATTTCATGACCCGCAGGCAGAGTGGGTGTGAGGAAGACAGGGGGAATGATGGAGGTAAGAGGTATGATGAACGGAGAGACAAACAGACAGGGAGAACATGGACACTGATATATAAGGGACAACTGGAAGGAAAGAGAAGACAAAAGGAAAGGTAAAGTGTATAGGGTGTTTGGGATGACGGATAGGGCAAGGGTGAGATGGTGAGACACGAGGAGAGGAGAGGAATGAGGGTGTACACTGGGTGGAGGGTGACGGCCTACATCGTGGAAGGGAAAGGCCTAATAATACATTAAGCAGGAAACAGGGAAGTGAATAAGGGGAACAGAAAGAGCCAAGGAAACATGTAATGGTGTTGTCAACCATGTGCACACACACACAATGTACATTGAGACAAAGAAAAAGAGAAAAAAAAATGTTCAACATGACCACAGCTCAGCAGACCAGTTAAAGTAGATCGGCTTAACTCTGATGATTACCTCAGAAGATCCGCTTACGTCACTAATCGTTTATCTCATAATCACCGGATCTTTACTTACACAGTCTTGTGCTCGGCAGCTCAGAGGTTCGTACTTTAATATCCAACCTGAGGGGACACGTGACGACCCATCATCCTAGTACACTGAAAGCTTCCTTCCACTTGAGACCAAAATACCTCAAAATTACACTGTAGTCAGTAAAGGCTTCTTACAACACGTGAAGCGAATCAACAATTACGTAACAAGCCTTCGTCAGTCAGACTTTGTTTTGAGAACCAGCCTCACCCAGCACGATGATCCCGAGTAAAAGGTGACGACGATAACTGGAATTTATAGCCCTTACTACTTAATACCTTCTCTAACTTATATTAGTTCAAGAAATGGTTGTCTCATTGGCAATAAGTGTGGTGACGAAGCTTATGTATTCTCGAGTGTTATTCAAACTATCTCAGTAACATAACATTATTTGTATCTTCACTAAATTACTATATTAATGTCACATATATACACTATCATCATCTACACTATCATCATCTACACTATTATCATCTACACTATTATCATCTACACTATCATCATCTACACTATTATCATCTACACTATCATCATCTACACTATCATCATCTACACTATCATCATCTACACTATTATCATCTACACTATCATCATCTACACTATCATCATCTACACTATTATCATCTACACTATCATCATCTACACTATCATCATCTACACTATCATAATCTACACTATCATCATCTACACTATCATCATCTACACTATCATCATCTACACTATCATCATCTACACGATCATCATCTACACTATCATCATCTACACTATCATCATCTACACTATCATCATCTACAGTGTAGATTCTACACGATCATCATCTACACTATCATCATCTACACTATTATCATCTACACTATTATCATCTACACTATTATCATCTACACTATCATCATCTACACTATCATCATCTACACTATCATCATCTACACTATCATCATCTACACTATCATCATCTACACTATCATCATCTACACTATCATCATCTACACTATTATCATCTACACTATCATCATCTACACTAACATCATCTACACTATTATCATCTACACTATTATCGTCTACACTATCATCATCTACACTATCATCATCTACACTATCATCATCTACACTATCATCATCTACACTATCATCATCTACACTATCATCATCTACACTATCATCATCTACACTATCATCATCTACACTATCATCATCTACACTATCATCATCTACACGATCATCATCTACACTATCATCATCTACACTATCATCATCTACACTATCATCATCTACAGTGTAGATTCTACACGATCATCATCTACACTATCATCATCTACACTATCATCATCTACACTATTATCATCTACACTATTATCATCTACACTATTATCATCTACACTATCATCATCTACACTATCATCATCTACACTATCATCATCTACACTATCATCATCTACACTATCATCATCTACACTATCATCATCTACACTATTATCATCTACACTATCATCATCTACACTAACATCATCTACACTATTATCATCTACACTATTATCATCTACACTATCATCATCTACACTATCATCATCTACACTATCATCATCTACACTATTATCATCTACACTATCATCATCTACACTATCATCATCTACACTATCATCATCGACACTATCATCATCTACACGATCATCATCTACACGATCATCATCTACACTATTATCATCTACACTATCATCATCTACACTATTATCATCTACACGATCATCATCTACACTATCATCATCTACACGATCATCATCTACACTATCATCATCTACACTATCATCATCTACACGATCATCATCTACACGATCATCATCTACACGATCATCATCTACACTATCATCATCTACACCATCATCATCTACACTCAACATTTTCTCACAGTTCCAACCTGACTCTATATCTACAGGAGCCTCTACAACAAGACGAGCAGGTTGTTCCACAATAATATATCAAGGTAGAGCGCGAGTTATGACGAGACCTTGTCTGATATTTGTTGTATTCATAATACACTTGATGGGACATTCCTATAGTTGGAATCCCCAATTCGAGCAAGGTGTAGCTCGATAACTCCACATATGGACGTCCTATCACCTAACATTTGAAGAGAGGGACGATATCGCTAAAATGTTCGGCTGTAAGTTGATCCCACTGAATTTACCAGAGGAGGGTTGTCAAAAATAATCACGTCCGAAGGGTGAGCAAGGTATCCTTCCCCCACTGGTGAAAGGTAGACCTTCCTCACCGCTGGAGGGTGCAGAGGGTAGCCCCTCATCACAGCCGGAGGGTGCAGGGGGTAGCCCCTCATCACAGCCGGTGGGTGCAGAGGGTAGCCTCTCATCACTGACGGAGGGTGCAGAGAGTAGCCCCTCATCACTGACGGAGGGTGAAGAAACTAGCCCCTCCTCACCGCCGGAGGGTGAAGAAACTAGCCCCTCCTCACAGTCGGAGGGTGCAGAGAGTAGCCCCTCCTCACCGCCGGAGGGTGAAGAAACTAGCCCCTCCTCACCGCCGGTAGCTAGCCCCTCCTCACAGTCGGAGGGTGCAGAGAGTAGCCCCTCCTCACCGCCGGAGGGTGAAGAAACTAGCCCCTCCTCACCGCCGGTAGCTAGCCCCTCCTCACAGTCGGAGGGTGAAGAAACTAGCCCCTCCTCACCGCCGGTAGCTAGCCCCTCCTCACAGTCGGAGGGTGAAGAAACTAGCCCCTCCTCACCGCCTGTAGCTAGCCCCTCCTCACAGTCGGAGGGTGAAGAAACTAGCCCCTCCGCACCGCCGGTAGCCAGCCCCTCCTCACCGCCGGAGGGTGAAGAAACTAGCCCCTCCTCACCGCCGGTAGCTAGCCCCTCCTCACAGTCGGAGGGTGAAGAAACTAGCCCCTCCTCACCGCCGGTAGCCAGCCCCTCCTCACCGCCGGTAGCTAGCCCCTCCTCACAGTCGGAGGGTGAAGAAACTAGCCCCTCCTCACCGCCGGTAGCTAGCCCCTCCTCACCGCCGGAGGGTGAAGAAACTAGCCCCTCCTCACCGCCGGTAGCTAGCCCCTCCTCACAGTCGAGGGGTGAAGAAACTAGCCCCTCCTCACAGTCGAGGGGTGAAGAAACTAGCCCCTCCTCACCGCCGGTAGCTAGCCCCTCCTCACAGTCGGAGGGTGAAGAAACTAGCCCCTCCTCACCGCCGGTAGCTAGCCCCTCCTCACCGCCGGTAGCTAGCCCTCCTCACCGCCGGAGGGTGCAGAGGGTCGCCCCTCCTCACCGCCGGAGGGTGCAGAGGGTAGCCCCTCCTCACCGCCGGTAACTAGCCCCTCCTCACCGCCGGTAGCTAGCCCCTCCTCACCGCCGGTAGCTAGCCCCTCCTCACCGCCGGAGGGTGCAGAGGGTCGCCCCTCCTCACCGCCGGAGGGTGCAGAGGGTAGCCCCTCCTCACCGCCGGTAGCTAGCCCCTCCTCACCGCCGGTAGCTAGCCCCTCCTCACCGCCGGAGGGTGCAGAGGGTCGCCCCTCCTCACCGCCGGAGGGTGCAGAGGGTCGCCCCTCCTCACCTCCAGGAGTGAGTAGAGACAACAAAACTCTATACAGGTTATTGTTTGTCTTCTGCTGTGTATTGTTTATTATTTTGTTCGTCCTGTTTGTACAGTCCGCTCGGGAGCTCGTTGAAGAGTACCGATAAGAAAAGAAGCCCAAAAATGTACAGGCCAAGGATATGTTCACTGCAGTTGAATCTCCACCAACAGCCTGCAGTGAACTGCCAAGTCCTCTCTCCTGAACCCAACATAAAATATGATCAGCAATGACCTCTGCATGTTTCTTCCCTTCTACTTCAGTTTCGGGAGCAAAGTGAAACAAAAACCGACCACCAGGCTCAGAACAGACAGAGTAGTGTTCTTCTTTGATGAGACCTGGAAACTTTCTGTTCACTCCCTCTACTTCTAGCAAAACTTTTGTGTCATCTATTCTTCCATCAAACAAAAGACAGGAGAGCCCTCCCTCGCTTAAATCTTTTTCATGCTGATCAGATATTTCCTTCATTATTTTTTCTTGTGCTCTTCTAATTTTATTATGATCTATCACCAAAGATACATCCTCTCGGCTGATGAGGCCTGCATCTATCCAAGCGGCAGTTGCAATTTCTGCAGCCTCACGAAGTCCAGCATGGTGGCGAATACTAGCTAAAGCAATGTTTGAAATATTTCTTGTGTTGTATTTCATTTTCTTTGGTAAAGGTTCAGATGGCTCTTTGGAACTATCATCTGATGTTGCTTCCTGTTCATCAGAAGAACTATCAAAGAAGTGATAAACATCTTGACACAGCTCTTCCTCTCTTTGGATGGCTTCTTCACTCTTCATTTTCTTCTTTTGTTCCCTCTCTCGGATTTGTTCTCTCTTCTTGGCATTAGCAATCTGCTTCTTTGTTTCTGAATAATCTATTGAACCCATTTGCATACTTCCTTGGCCTTCTGCCTTTGTCCTCTGTGCCTTTATAAATTCAAGCTCTAAAACAGGGATCTTCTTTTCACGAGGACAACCACAATCAATGTGGGAATTATTTTCTCTCTTACCTGAGTGAGAACAGTTGGATTCAGAACATAATTGTATGGAGCACTTGCAGGTCAAAATGTCAAACAGAGTATCAAGTGTGTGCAGAAATTCATTTTTCCTGGCCAAGTTTCCTTTACCAAGTGATGTTTCAACTGCTTTGTGCCATAATTTCGTTAGTTTTAGCTCAATAGTTCGACACTGATTAATCACAGGTGGTTTGAATAGTGCATTAGCTTTTGTCCATTGATGCAGAAGAGGGACTATCATGTCATTTATGAGTTCTTTATCTGTATAGTTCCTTCTGTCCTTTGCATTTTTTTCTCGAAGGAGTAACCCTAATCTTAGCATGTCTCTCACTGTTGGAAGTTCTGATACAGGAAGCTCCTTCCCTTTACCAACTAGCAGGCTCAAGTGGGTTGACAACTGACTTCTTGTCTTCAATTTTGACATCTTCACACTATCTGACAAATAGAAAAATATTTCAATGTTTCATAATTCAATTGTTGTTTCAAAAAATATCAATTTGTTTATCAAAAATGCTGTAACAGAAATAACATAATAATTTCTTAGAACATAATGTTTTATACAATGATATAAGTAACTGCGACAATCAATATGCCCTACTTACAATAATTAAAATGTAGAATTCGTCTGGTAGAGTAGGTGCAAGTGCAATGAGAGCAAACCACCGTCTATGATATCTAGAAGGAGAGTGAGCCGGGCGCCTTATCCTCACGCTTGGTACAAGTCAAAACAAGAATTAAACTGTCCCACACGGAGAGCCTGTTCATGTTCATGTTCTGACATGCATATTGTACACAAGCTATAGAACCATAAAATACTCCATAATCCATATGCTTACATGAGATTAGTTAATATCAAGTGAATAATTCTAATCAAGTCTCATTAATTTGTTGAAATACTGATATTTGAAACTTTAAGGTATAATTGATGTAGGTGAGGGTTATTTCAATTCATTTTTGTTTGCTAATCTCAAGTTTAGACATAAAGAGGCACAATATTTTGACTACCAAATTTGATTTTTAACATGTTGACAAAATTGACACACCCTAGTGAACATCCATAAGAACACTTCGCCCCTTAAGTTTCAAAAATTTTCAGTGTGATTCATCAATTTGTTTCATTTATCTCGATTTACGATTTTAGTCCCTAATCAAATGAGCAATATGTTTTTAATGTGATTTTATTGTGAACTTTGTGTTTCTCAGTAATTTGTTATATTTTCAGGTGTACAAAAAAATATACAAAAAAATGGCTAAGTCTTATCTTTCTCATTTAGACTAAAGGAATCTGTGTGTGTTTAAGAAAATAATCCTTTCGTAGTATCAATGTAACAACCATTATAATTTATATACGACAAACGACAATCACACTCTTATAAAATGGTTCTACTTCATAATTCTAATTCACACACACACTCACATCAAAGGACCATAATATCATTCATTATTTATTAATATTCATGTAGTGAAGAGCAATTACAACACAGCAACACTCCCCTACAACACCTCCAAACATCGCAACACAACTACAGTAACAACCAAACATCACTCACTCACCCACAACCATGTCATCAAAACACTCTGTGCTGAATAAAATCGCTTGGCATTATGAAAAATCAAATATCAAAAGCGACGTCCCGTAGTGAAGGTGTTTCAATGATCATATAATGTTAAAACTCTGCAATACATTATAATATTTACACCCATAACGATAACAGCATCAGATTAATAGTAACAAAACAGTAAGTCACACGGCAGCAAAAAATTTATATCCATTTTACCCCTTCTGTAACTGTAAAGGTAGTAATAATAATAATAGTAATAATAATAATAATAATAATAATAATAATAGTAATAATAATGATAATAATAATAATAATAATAATAGTAATAATAATAATAATAATAATAATAATAATAATAATAATAATAATAATAATAATAATAGCAGCAGCAGCAAAAATAAAAATAGTCAAAATAAAAACAAAAAAGGAAATTACGAATTTCTGTCTCGACCAGCGGATATCTTGATGGCCACTGCTGTTCCTGTAATACTTTAGGAGTTATTTTATACTTATCTGTAATACCTATATTTTACCTTTAATCTTACTATTATTAATTACCTTGCGTACCGTGAATTAAACCATGGTACACAGGGGGTTAGACCATGGTACACAAGGGGTTAGATCACGGTACACAAGGGGTTAGATCACGGTACACAAGGAGTTAGATCACGGTACACAAGGGGTTAGATCACGGTACACAGGGAGTTAGACCACGGTACACAAGGGGTTAGAAGGGGTTAGACCACGGTACACAAGGGGTTAGACCACGGTACACAAGGGGTTTAGGGATGTATTTTCAGATATTAGGCAATTATCTTATATGGAAGAATTTGCTTAGTTATTAATGATTCTAATGTCAGTTGTTAAAACACCAAAATACATTAAAATAAAGAGATTATAATATTTCCTAATTTGTAAAAGAAATGTTAAAATTAGCGTTAAAAATGACCTAATATTGAGTGTTTGAAAGACCTTAGCTATATAAAAAGAAACACAACACTTCACCAAAAAATAGAGGAAAAATATGTGTTGAGATCGAATAATGTTTATAATGTTTACCTAAAGTTTAATGTAAAAAATAAAATGTTTAAGACCTTATCTGTTAATATTTATAAAATGGTAAAAAAAATAACTTATTAAAGCTTACTTAAACTTTAAAATCTTTTGTCTAGCGTGAACAAATCTGACTTGGAAAACTGCAAAAATCTAAGACTGAACACGAGTACATTATTTTACAACAAAAGAATATTTATCTTACATATATAGTTTTAAATAATGCTTTAAGAAATTTATAAAAAAAAATTTAGAGAACGATGAGTTGAGACCTTGGGCGTAAGAAAACACAGAAACAACATTGTAGATTCTGAAAAACACTCTGAAGGTCCCTGGGTTTTCTTTCGTGTACCGTAATAACATTGAGCGGTACTGTTTAGGGTACTTCAAAACCCTAGTAGTTGAAGCACATAAAATAGCGATATCAGCTACAGTATATTAACATTATTACGAACGATAACGGCAACAACATTACGCGTAAACTAATAACGAAATAGAATGCAACACAATGGCAGTGCAATAACAAAATTAATAAAACGTAGCACAATGTAACGCAAAAGTAGCAAAAGTAGCGCTAAAGTAGCACATCAATAACATAAAACTAACACACTCTCTAAAATTAACAGGAGCACCATGATAGTTACAGAGAAATATAAAAGTAGCGAACCAGTGACAACAAAAGCACTTAAGGTAACAGAGTATTAACCTAAATTGTTTCACTGCCTTCTAAGAAACTTGAGTAAAGTTGTCACTAGCCTCCAGAGGCCTTAATTGTCCCCGGGGTATGATTGGCTGGACCCAAAATTACCAGCTGGGATTTTCTGCTCACCGTTTTTCTTTGATTTTTATGTTAGCTTTTTTTTCTCTCTCTTTCTTTCTTTCGTTATTTTTATTGGTTCTCCTCGATCTTTGTGTCAGGTAGAATCACTGAAGATGGAACTATCATCACTTTCAGTGTGTGTGTGTGTGTGTGTGTTTTATTTCTACATCACTCGAAAAGTCGTCATCAATTTTCACTCTTCTGTTTTCTCACGTTTTTCCTTGTATCAGAAAGACTTATAATCCTTTATTTACTCTTGTGTACTGTATACACTTCCTCCATCATCCCTAATTGAAACATGATCATTTTATTTGTGTTATTCCCACCGTCCTCTCCCTCCCCCCTCTTCCATGTTTTCCCTTCCATGTTTCGCTCAGTCAGATTAATCTTCGACATTCATTCTATTGTCTATTCCCTCCCTCACCAACAGGCTAAACAATACATTCTCTCTTAAACATCTAAAAAAAATCATTCTACAATTACTTATTCATGCACACTACGAGGAAATACAAAATATAAATTGTTTAAAAATACATCGCGAGCAACAACAAAAATACTCGCTTGGTGGTTTTTCTCGAAGGGTTTTGCAGCTAAGAAGATCACAACACTCGGTGGGAAAAGCTAATGGTCACCTTTTGAGAATCTTTTGTCATTTGGTGTGAGCCTTTAAGTTACGCCAGAAACATACAATTATTTTCACATCAGTTTCTAGTCTTTCTGATTCCATATGCATGTAACAGACTCTCACACATACTGACTGTCTGATAACTAAGAATATATATAACGATTTAAGTTAATAGTATCGACAATATTCACTGTTTTATACATGAGAAATTACATCCAGGCCACAGAAAATTCATGGAAATACAAGTTTAATTTCTATTGGTGGTGAAATGTAAACAAGGAGAGAGATGATTATCTTAATAGCCATACTAATGCAAGACTGTGTCAACTATCAGCAATGTGATCATAGAGAGGCTGACAGCTACTTACTACCGAGAATCTCCCGGTGTTGTTTTTAGTGATGGCATCTTAAGTATCTTCTTTAGGCAACAAACACTGGCGCAAATCAACCTTCTTACCCTTTTTTTTCTCTATTTTTCTTCTGGTAACCTTGACCTTTTCACCAAAACCTAACCGAGACTTTCCTTTCATTGACGTATTTTGAACTGCTCACAAACTATCACGCGACTCGTCAGGCAGATAAATTAAACAGGACGTGACACAAACAAAAGGACAATACTTGCCTAGTGACCCCCAGAAGATAACAAAAGACTGTCAACTAAACACTCTTTACACGTGTTCCAACCTGCCGTCACCCTGGTAAGAGTACAGTACATGTTGCTGATTCTGACCCCGGTCATGATATGTAGGTGTTTGACATTATAGCAAAGTTAACACCTGAGAAAAAAATTTATAAATCGTGTTTGAAAATGTGAATGGCATTACGAGATATTTTTGCATTTTAATAAGATTACTACCACGTATTACAAAAAAGGTAGCTTTAAGTCTTTGGTGTAAATAATTTTTAGTGTGTGTGTGTGTGTGTGTGTGTGTGTGTGTGTCTTTGTAGTTTTTTTTCTCTCTCTCTCTCCATTCTATTCTTTCATCATCCTCACTCTTGCCTTCTTCCTATTTTCTCTTTCTTTTCATATTTTCATTCTCCTTCTAATCTGTTCTTGTAACTATAATTTTCTATAATTTCAACATAATATAGTTTCCTCCAGTCCAACCATCACCCTCATGCACTTCCATCACCACGAGTATTATTACCCAGTCACCTCTTAATATTAAATCAATGGACGGTGTTATATCAACCCTAATCCCCCCCCCCCCAAAAAAAAAATAATAAAAAAATAAAATAAAAACTGCCGTACTGTAAAAACTTCCATTGAACTATAAAAAAATATTTAAAATTTAATACTTTCGAAATGGTTGTATCCCATATTATTAGTGTTTTTACGTTTTATTTATTTTAATTTATTTTGCTGCATCGACTGCAAACTCTCAGTGCTAAATTATTATTTCTTATGCTAAAATTTCCCACTGTGTTCATCCCTACATATAATATTTTATTGTACATGTCGCTTTCACTGTTTCATGTATAAAATAATACACTGTGTGGGATGCCGGCCATTATTGTATTTCTTTTTTTACTATTCATTTTCGGAAAGTAGATATTCGATTTGGATTCCATGAAATTTCTGCTTAACCCTTAAGTACAATGACCGAGGCTTCTGGTCCGTGTATATCACTGTCTATACCACCTCCAGCCATAAAACCTCCTCGGCAGTGACTTACCCCTAGTGACTACAATGTCTTAACCTCTCGAATACAATGACTTTAACCCCTTGTGTACGTGGGTCTGTCTGTGTGGAGTAGAATCGTTTGGGGATAATCCCTTGAGTGTGAAGTTATTAACCCCGAGTACTATGAATTAACCCTTGAGGACGATGTCTTAACCCTTTCAGTACGAGGAGATTGTACCCAGAGTTTAGTCGCTGCCTGAGGGACGGACACGATAATAGTGATGATAATGATGGTGTGACGTTAAGAGTAATTAGCTTTAGTAGTGACGACTTTCTTCCTATGGTTTTTTTACTTCTTATTCTACATCACAAATACAAGTTATTATAATAATTCATCTCCATTATAATTATTGTTGTTACTTTTTTTTCATTTTTCAATTACTTATTTATTTTCTTCGTCATACTTTTTACTCTTATTCATTTTCTTTCTCCATCGTCATCAGTCTCGTCATTTTCCTTCATATTGACGACTGTATCGGCCTGACAAGTTTACAAGTGGAAAATCAATCATGACACATACAGAGCGGTTTCAATAATATTTGTAGTATTTATAGCACGGACTAAAAGGAATTTATTCTTATCAAATATGTATATCCACATACCATTCACAGTACACCTTTCATTTCAAAAATATTCTTCAACAAAATATTAATACAAACTAAAATGATATATTAATATTATTATTATTAATATTATTATTAATATTATTATTATTATTATTATTATTATTATTGTTATTATTATCATCAGAGAGGCTTCATAAAAATCTAAACTCGATATTATTTTGTTGTTTTGCTACGATAAATGGAAATTTGGCCCAGAGTCAGAAGAGCTTCGTCAATAACATGTTAAAACTCCAGTCAAAGTCATGGAAGCCCTGGAACTATTTTGCTAGATCTTTACTCGCAGCCTGTAAACTTTAACCAATACTTTGCTGACATTTTGCACAAAGTCAGGAGAGCAATGTCAGCACTCTACTTAAGCTTAAGCTCTAGAAATTAGCGTTGAGTTGTGAGAAGCAGCTCTTGAAGGCGCGGCAACTTCTTTCAAAGCGTCTCCAAGCCAAGACTTCATAGCTTCGTGAGGTTACCAAGAGCCCGAGGCGCCACTGACTTCTTTACATCACAAGAACCAACCACACTTTTACTGAACGATTAAGAGATCAATAAAAATGGAATAATTTATAGATTTTTATATAATTTTATTCGAGTACAGTATATACTGTACATTAATTCGGAAATAGTTGGCCTTTCATATATACTTAAAACGATAATCACTCGTACCTCTTCCAAGTGTTGCCAGTTGAGTATTTCACCTCCTGACAGTCATAATGTGATGTAATTAAATACCTCAGCATTATATCGCTATTAATGTTAGTTCCATTGCCCTTAATTTAACAAAACGATTCTTTCAAAATCCCCCAAAGGAGCAAAAGGTTTAAATAATTTACATACAGTATATAATGATGACTACTGACAAGAAGAATACAGTGTACTTCACAAAGTTACTAGTTCGGATAACTTTCCCCTCCAGATTAGATCAACATGAAAAACAGCATAGTTCAGAATCAAAACCACCTGAGTGGTCGCTAAGAAAGTCTTCAAAAGTACTACACAAAAGCCAGACAACATGAACAGTGAAGCCGAATAAATAGCAAACTTTACACATCGTCAGTAGAGTTTGGACAATACTACACTGAAACTTCACGAGGACACAAAACACTTGACTTCCCTCGTAAAGTGGACAAAGTTTGTGCGTCAGGAACATCAGTGAACGTGACCACAATCCCCCCCTCCCCTACACACACACACACACACCCCCGGGCCTCCCTCCTCTCTCTACTAGTGTTGAACCGCAGTGTCGTCTCCAATAAACCCACAGTTAAGCAGTCGTAAAAGTATCCAAGAATGTTACAGTCATGTTATCTACGACCTGTGGAGTTTTACCTGTATCTAGAATGGTTAGTGAAGTGTTTTCGTTTCATTAGAAATTTTTTGTTCAGTGTAATAACTCTATGAGGTTGGTCTAATTGAGGTGAAACCGCTAATATCAACAGGGAAAATCAACCTTAATACATGTCACCATAAGAATGAAGAGAGAATATCAACCATAGCAGTCACCTACGCTGCCACTTTATGAGATCAACGTTTCATTATAATGCAAATTCGACATTTCCACGTCCATAGATCGAACACAAAGAAATAATGGGAGTGAAATTCGTGACTGATAAATTGTGGAATTAATAAAAATAAAGCATCGATTTTCTGTGGATTTGTGTGTCTGTCTGTCTGTTATTAGTGAATGTTGCTAAAATTAGCTGAACATGCAAGGGTGAACTACTACATTAAAAGTTTTTAGGCATCCCGAATATGTTTTATCTTCAGTAATTAGAAAAGGGAGGTACAATTGTTCTTTTATATATAGATACATAGACTATACATATGTGTGTGTGTGTAGTCAGACTCAACAAAATCCAGGCTGGGAGTAGAGTTAACTCAATAAACTTGCACTTTACTGTTAATGAAGGGATGTACAGTATAGCGGAATCAAAATAAAAGTGTAGAAAAACGAGCCCTGTCAAATATTGTAAATCCTATTGTATCCCTTTCTATTACATTTCAATCCTTTTGCCTCGATTCTATTACGAGCCGAAGGGAACGTATTGAGTGGCCAATTTACACATAGGGGACTGTGGCCACCACCCGCGGCTTTTGGGGTGACGAAGAACCCTGAATTGGCCTTGGATAAGAGAAACTTAAATATTTACTACTTTCTGTCAGGGTGTAACTCTTGACACACAAATGAGTTGGTCGGGATGAAAACGGCAAAAATCATTATTATACGAACATAAATATGTACATGGAAAACGTTTCTTAGTACAATTATTAAAACCTTCCCACTATTTAAAAATTAAGTAGTGTTTTTCATTCACTCAAATTATTTTATAAAGAAGATAACATTACTTAAGGTTTATCAGTCTAGTGTATAACTCTTTTTGAGTTTGTTCACTTGTCTACAGCCTTAACTTATCCTTCAACCGCAGTTAATGTTATGAGAGGTTAGTCACTATGTCTCAACAACTAACACCTTTAAATGTGTTCCCTTAACTATTTCGTACACTAAGAGATCAACAACCAAAAAGTAAGAGAAAAATACGTCGTTTTATCAGTGCTACGTTATTTTGCTCGTGTATCACTGAGTATTTTCCGTCACTGTTCTTACGTTTATCACAATTCATATATTAGGGGGGAACAATAAGTCTTTCTACCGCCTCACACTTCACTCTGACACTATCATGGTCTACAGAGCTTTGCGTGTTCAGGTACAGTAAAGCCAGTCGTCAATTGTGTTTCGTTATTTGACGTTGAAAAAACAGTCAAATATTCCCTAATGTCTTTCATTTACCATTATCTATCACTGTAGTATATACCACCATATACGTATTATAACAGGGTCGTATAACTTGCTGTACCCTATGTATTGGAATAGACATACATTACTGTATCGCGGCAGTGTACAGCATTTATACACAGCATCGCTCTATGTATAAGTTTATCTCCGTATTCTCGACCACAGCCTCGCGTGCGCAATATGTCATGTCACTCAGCGTATTTACATATATCGTTGTAAAAATTAGCTCTCTAGTTTATTTCACAGTATCACTATTTCGCCACAAAATCGTTGCATAACACTGACATTACACAGTCCTGCTTTATAGAGCTTCTCACTGTGCAACAAAACGCACAGCATATTATTGTGCAGAAAAATTTATTTATAACATGTTGTGCAGCAGTGTACAACATTTCAATGCACTCACAATACATAACTGCGAATATCAATGATCAACAAAATTTCCAAAACAGAATGTGCAGGAAAATGTACAATATATGGCTGTGAAACAATAGGTTCAACATACCACTATGTATAAAAAATTTACATCACTGCAGCATCGTGCACAGCAGTACCATGCAACAAATTAAATGTGCAACGTATCACTGGGCAGCAAAATGAACACCACATCAGTGCGGCAATATGTACCACGTAAGACTGTAGCATCGTATAATTCTGTAGTGCAGTGTGTTGGCCTCCCGACATCACTGTGACGTAGTGAGAAAATTGCCTAAGGTGACCCCGCCTCTTACTGTGACCTGCCCGTGGCTTCGTGAGCTTTAACGGGAAGAGACAAGAACTTCTATAAATATTAAACGCAGACTTTTATATCGCACATAGGCCTAAAAACTGTAGGACGAACTGAGGTTATTGCAAAGTACTCACACACACACACAAACGCGCACAAACCACCCAAACAAACACTCACAAACCACTCAAACACACACACACACACACACAAACCACTCAAACACACACACACACGAACCACTCAAACACACACACACACACAAACCACTCAAACACACACACACACAAACCACCCAATCACACCCACACAAACCACCCAAACACACATATACACAAACCACCCAAACACATACTCACAAACCACCCAAAAACACACAAACCACCCAAACAAACACTCACAAACCACCCAAACACACACACACACACAAGCCACCTATTGCACCGAGCTATGAACAATTGACAGCAATAACACCACAAAGTGATGAAATCTGCCATGATGCTCTTGGGTGCGGGAGTTAGCAAGCCCCTAACCCTGCTTTATGGTTATAGACGTGATAGTTAAGAGGGCGGAGAGGAGGTACTTACTGTCATCCGTGGCGAGGCAGTACCCCAGCAGAGCCGCCACCAGGAGGAACACCAAGTCCTCCCGCTCGCCCATCCTCTTCCTCGTGACTCACACTACTCTACCACTAGAGGAGAGGTCGAGAGTGAGTAACATCCCTGTGTGTCACTAAAAGATTATGGTCACTTAATCACTATATGGTAGAGTAGTACAACTGGTTGCTTGTTACGATTGTTTAACGAGCATTTTTCTCCTTACTAACCAATTCGAGGTAAACCATTTTGGTTCTTAGTTGCTGATCTTATTTCCTGAGTAAACACCAGTCGAACAACTTGCTTTGAACTAATAATGTATTCAACTGTGTTACGAACCCCTCCACCGATTGTCTTCATCTACCTACCCAGCACCACGAGCAACGCCATCTAGGGACGAAACACGAGTATGGCTCGTCTTAGTTACCACTCCCGGGTTTCCCTTCTCCATATCCTGGTTGTTGCGTCACTTCCGCCTCAGTCTACTTTGTCAGCTCCAATTCGAGGAGAGGACACACTTCACTCTGGGAAGCGACCACAGGATCACCTATCCTGGAAACCTACGGCACAGTGACTATTTACCGTCTTCTACCATACTCAGCCTTGCTCGTCAGCCATCTCAGCTCCTCACTTAAGTATTTGTAATCTTGTATTGCCTCTCCCCCCTCCACATTGCTTCACTATTGTTTTATGTTTTATTACTATGTATATACTGTTCGTGTTTAGGTTAAGTTTGGTTAAGGGTAGTGTATAAGCTGAATATTTTGTTAAGGAATTTATGGTACTTTATTATATACAACGAAAACTCGCATCCTTTGTCTACCCTTTTTTTAGTCCGATTGTCTTTGTTTTTTTTTGTTGTTACCTGTTGGGATCTGGGTAGACGTATAACTATATTCTAAATCCCCAACTCGTAACAAATGGCGACCGTGACAGGACACGACCTTAAGTACCATATTCCTTCCTCCCTTGTTACTCAGTGTTAATTACCCCTCCCAGTCACTTCTGTTTACAATTGCTTTACGGTGGTTTAAAGTTTCCTTCATATGTGTGTGCATATATTGGTATTACCGTATAGTAAGAGTGACAGACGTAGGATAATAGGTTCCAAGTGTCATAAGGCTTACCTGTTATTACACGTGGCAGTCGTGTGGTAAGTCTTATCGAGTGTAGGGAAGAATCCGGATCTGTTTAATGCCGTACCCTCACTCCAGAGTAGGCTGTTCCATAGTTACTAGTTTAGAGTGAAGTGATATCTTGGGACGCCCCGCTCTACCAGGACCCCATAATTATAAAGCCTCAATTATTGTTCTTCTCATTATCTCATTCAGGGTTGTTAATCCGGATCTTTATATAAATGCCGTAATACGCCCTACCTCTTTCAAGTATATCAGGGTTGTTAATCCGGATCTTTATATTAATGCCGTAATACGCCCTACCTCTTTCAAGTATATCAGGGTTGTTAATCCGGATCTTTATATTAATGCCGTAATACGCCCTACCTCTTTCAAGTCTCTTGTCCTTATCTAAGGATCTTCTCAGAAGAACAATAATCATAAGTGTAATTTCCCTAGGTATAACTTGGTTAGTTTCCGGGACTTTCTGGTTATCCACTGCCGTGATATTTTCTAGGGTTATCCACTTATCTTATCTTTTGACCATTAGTTAATTTATCCTATTTTTCTTAACAATGGCCACCTCAGGTTTTGATCTTCAGGATTTTATTGAAAATCCTTCCGTAGCTAAATTACGTGTTAATATCCTGAAGAAAGAATGGAAAGAAATAGCCAACTATTACAATATCCCATTTTCACAGCAACTGACTAAGGAAATGTTAAAAAATCATGTGATTGAAGTGTTGGTTCAACAAGAAGTTTTAAAAGAATCCGCTGTTGACAGATTAACGCCCATGTCCAAGAAACTTCAACCACTATCCACCACCCCTCCTCACTCAGAAGTTGCCTCAGGTCTGGCTAGCCCTCAAGAAGAAACACAACGAATAGACCCCTTAGAACTAGAACGAGCTAGGTTCGAGTTCCAAATCAAAATGAAAGAACTCGAGTTGGAACAGGCCAAGTTGGAGCAGGAGGCCAAGTTGGACCCTGAAGAAAGGATGGAACAGGCCAAGTTGGAACAGGCCAAGTTGGAGTACAAGTTGGACCATGAAGAAAGGATGGAACAGGCCAAGTTGGTGCAGGCGGTTAAACTGAAAGAACTACAGGTGAGAGAGACAGAAGTCACCTTAACATCGGAGTTTAAATCAAAAGAAGTGGCATTAAAAGAGAAACTCGCTGCTTTTAACCCTGCTACTGCTTCTTCCCTTGTTCCCGGGTTTGATGAATCCGATATGGACGGGTCATTTAGGACTTTTGAGAAAATAGCCGCGAAGAATGAGTGGCCAAAGGACCAGTGGGTGTCAGTGTTAGTTCCTAAATTATATGGTAAGGCTCGTAGAGTTTATAACTGTTTAGACCAGACTGATGACTATGATAACGTAAAAAAGAATATCCTCACCTCTTATGCTATCACGCCAGATGGATACCGGCAGAAGTTTCGTAAACTAACCAAACCATTTTCACACACATTTGTTGAGTTTGCTCAAGAAAAGCTTAGGTTTTTTAAGAAGTGGTTAGAGGCTACAGAGACCTCCACATTTCAGGATTTGTTAAATTTGGTAGTCCTGGAGGAGTGGAAAAGCAAGATACCATTTCACATCTTGAAGCATGTGGAGGAGCGTGGAGAGGTTAATTTAGGGCGTGCTGCTGAGCTGGCTGATGCGTATGCTTTGTTGGTGGAGTCACTGGGCAGTAGAGAACGTGGTACTTCCCGACATGTTAGGTCCTCCTCTGATGATAACCTTGGGGACGTGAGTGGTAGGTCGAAAGGTCCCACACCTACTCCCCCCGATGCAACCAAGCTTACTTGTTCTTACTGTAAAAACCCAGGCCATACGATCCAGAATTGTAAACACCCAAAGTGTCGAATTGCTAAAAGTAGTTCCCTGGATCCCAAATCCAAACCAATAGCAAATGCCAATGTGGAAAGGCCCCATCAGGATGTCTTCTCTTCATTCACCTATGAGGGAAAAATTTCAATCATAGAGGGGTCTCGTTCTTTCCCTATTCGTATACTACGTGATACGGGCGCAGCACAATCTATCCTCCTGTTTAACGTCATTCCTGATATATCTACCGCATTTACAAATGAGAGTGTTCTAATTTCAGATCTCTCGTCCCATTCTTCCTATCCTTTAGCTAAAGTGCACCTCCAATGTCCCTTGATTACTGGGGAAGTGCAAATAGCCATTAGGAAAGACCCAATGCCTGTGTGCGGCATTCATTTATTATTGGGTAATGACTTGGTAGGAGATCTAGTGGTTCCTAACATAAAGACAGTCGACTCTCCCTTACCTGTCAACTCCACCACTGACCTTAAAGAAACTATTCCTCATCTTTTCCCATCTTGTGCTGTCACCCGGTCGCAGAGTGTGCGAAATGGGCCCTCTTCATCTAAAACCACCTCCAATATCTTACTACCCACAGAAAATGTGTACAATAAGACCATTAGTAAGGAGGAGCTCGTTTCAGCCCAACAATCTGATCCTTCTGTGTTCAAACAGGTGATGAAAGACCTCAGTGTGGACCATTGTACATCTTCGGCTTACCACCCACCGTCCCAAGGTTGCTTGGAACGGTTCCATCAAAACTGTCAAGTCAATGCTAATAAACTATCTCCTCTCAACTATATAGTCCATACTCCTGATCACCGAAAAGATTCACAACTTGTTCACATTAATCTCATGAAACTTTACCATTCCAGGCAGTCAGAGGAAGACATCCCCGAGGCTGTAAGCCTACCTGTATTGCATACGGTTTTGTCAGGGCCGGAGACAGATGACATGGACCTATTGGAGAATTTAGACTTCCCTCTACCTAAAGAGAACCCTGCTAACAGTCACATACTCAACAACTTGGATGAGTATTTTTCTGTTCTGAATCCATCTCAAGCAAAAGATCTCGCTAAGTTATTATCAACATTTCCTAAAGTCACGTCAGACCTCCCAGGGTTTTGCAATATACTTAAACATGATATTAAGCTAATCTCAGATGATGTACAACCCATTAGGCAATCAGCATATCGACTAAATCCACAAAAAAAAGAGATTATGAAAAAGGAGGTAGATTTTTTGTTAAAACATAACTTAGCTGAGCCTAGTACCTCCCCCTGGGCTTCACCTTGCCTTCTCATTCCAAAACCCGATGGCACCTTTCGTTTCTGTACAGATTATCGTAAAGTGAACCAGGTCACTGTCTCAGACTCCTACCCTTTACCTTTGATTGAAGATATAATAGACAGCATAGGCTGTGCCCAATTTATCAGTACCATAGACCTGTTGAAAGGATATTATCAAGTAGGACTCACGGATAGGGCAAAAATAATCTCGGCATTTATAACTCCATTTGGTCTTTTTCAATATTTAGTTATGGCGTTTGGCTTTTCTAATGCTCCGGCCACATTCCAGAGGGCCATAAACTACCTTATTCAAGACCTAGGTGGGACGTTCGCCTACCTGGATGACCTGGTGGTGGTGTCGGACAGCTGGGACGAACATCTGGTGCGTTTGGAGATACTGTTTGCACGACTGCAAGAGACTGGATTCACCATAAACCTGGCTAAATCTGCTTTTGGCCGGGCCTCGGTGACTTACCTGGGACATATCGTTGGGCATGGTATGGTGAGACCCAAGGACGCAAACGTTGAAGCCATCTTGTCCTTCCCCACTCCAAGGACGAGGAAGGAACTCATGCGCTTCCTGGGGATGTGCGGCTACTACCGTCGGTTCTGCAGTAACTTCTCCAGCGTGGCCGGACCCCTCACAGACCTTACCAGTTCTGCGGTCCCTTACATCTGGAACCAGAAGTGCGACCAGTCTTTCCACCGCCTCAAAGCCTTCCTTGCCTCTAAGCCTGTAGTCCACCCCCCTGACTACACCTTGCCCTTCCATCTGCAAATCGACGCTAGTGGTGTCGGAGTGGGGGCTGTGCTCCTACAACCCGACCCAACCACTGATGTCCTTCACCCTGTGGCATATTACTCCGCCAAGTTGAAAAAACATCAGACCAACTACTCGACCATAGAGAAGGAGGCCCTGGCTCTGGTGTTGGCAATAAAGAAGTTTGAATGTTACCTCCAGTCTTGCCCACAAACAACCCTGGTCTTCACCGACC
Source organism: Homarus gammarus (assembly GCA_958450375.1). Lineage (NCBI taxonomy): Eukaryota > Metazoa > Arthropoda > Malacostraca > Decapoda > Nephropidae > Homarus > Homarus gammarus. Next base: position 26,014 of record CAUDMG010000146.1, read on the forward strand.
ATAACCCACTCACGTTCATCCAAACCAACAAGACCTCCAACCAGCGAATCCTCCGCTGGGCTCTCCTCACCCAGCCCTATAATCTACAAGTCCGGCACATAAAGGGGGTGGAAAACCTGATTGCAGACTCCTTATCCCGAGCTCCAGTGGAAATGTAGCAGCTACTCTCCAGACGCACCAGGTGATCACCTCCTTCGCGCCCGCGCTACGAAGGTCTTTGGAGGGGGGGTGTGTTACGAACCCCTCCACCGATTGTCTTCATCTACCTACCCAGCACCACGAGCAACGCCATCTAGGGACGAAACACGAGTATGGCTCGTCTTAGTTACCACTCCCGGGTTTCCCTTCTCCATATCCTGGTTGTTGCGTCACTTCCGCCTCAGTCTACTTTGTCAGCTCCAATTCGAGGAGAGGACACTTCACTCTGGGAAGCGACCACAGGATCACCTATCCTGGAAACCTACGGCACAGTGACTATTTACCGTCTTCTACCATACTCAGCCTTGCTCGTCAGCCATCTCAGCTCCTCACTTAAGTATTTGTAATCTTGTATTGCCTCTCCCCCCTCCACATTGCTTCACTATTGTTTTATGTTTTATTACTATGTATATACTGTTCGTGTTTAGGTTAAGTTTGGTTAAGGGTAGTTTATAAGCTGAATATTTTGTTAAGGAATTTATGGTACTTTATTATATACAACGAAAACTCGCATCCTTTGTCTACCCTTTTAGAGTCCGATTGTCTTTGTTTTTTTTTGTTGTTACCTGTTGGGATCTGGGTAGACGTATAACTATATTCTAAATCCCCAACTCGTAACAGTATATATACACTTAATAAATATCTATATAACCTAGTACGTACGTGTTGGACGTTAATTAATGAGCATGTTTACCTACACAAACTGATTATAAATATGACCTCATTTTACCTGGTCGATATGATTATTAGAACACCTCACTTTCAATCATCCGCTCTGATGTCCTCCTCTTCATTCAGTTCTTTCATCCGTAGATTTATCAATGTTTGCCGTAGTAGTGATAGAAGTAAAGTGAATGAATGAATGGATAAGGGCAGTGAAGAGGAGTGTATGATTGAAAAGGGGAGGAAGAGGAAGACTACTGTAGAAGATAAAGGAAGGGGGATTAGTAGCAAGACAGTGATATACGAGTACTCTCCTTGTATCGTACTCAGGGAGCTTCTAATATGTAACTTACTAGGTTGATTTATTGTACTCAAGTGGTTGGCATCGTAATCAAGGGGTAATGTTTTTGTTTGTTTTTTGTGTGTATAAACCTTATACATTGTACTCTGGCATTTGGTATCGTACTCAAGGGGTTATCACACACACACACACACACACACACACACACACACACAATCCTCCCCCCACCCCCTCTCAACGTTCTTATCCATCCACTCAAAACTCATTTAGGTGAGTGAACGTTTCTCATAGTTTGTGAGTTAGGTTAAATTAAGGATGTTGAAGCCTTAATTACCTGGTAAACATCACAACAGCGAGAGACGACCACAGGAAATTGAGTTTGAGTTTTTTGCAAATTAATCCCACGAGAGAGAGAGAGAGAGAGAGAGAGAGAGAGAGAGAGAGAGAGAGAGAGAGAGTCGCAAATCACTTAAATTTTTGTGTCTAGTTTCCGTGAAAAATCCTGGAAGGTGATAGAAGTAGAGGAATGCGTGTAGGTAGAGCATGTATATAGACGGAAGTATGTATATAAATGGTTGGATGTATATAAGTGGAGGGATATATACAGCTAATAAACAAACTAATATATAAACATGTTCATTACTCCACCAAAATCACTTCCTTTTCCACTATAAAATATTAAAATAACATCTTATGGCAAAAACAAAACAGGAATTTGGTCATAAAAATCAAGAGTTTACAAATCTAGCTAAATTCAGAGAGGGAAAAACTCCTAACTTGAGCCGGCAGAAAAAAAAATGAAAATCCCTTACAGCTCACAACAACGCAACAGCGATTTACGTAAAAAAAAAAAATTCTGTAACGCGAAAACATAAACATCGATTTTTTTGTCTGTATTTACACATGTGCAATAATTGAGGGGCCATGTCACAGTAAATTAGGCAGTGTCACGGGGGGGGGGGGGATGCATAAATGAATTATAATTTTTTTATTTGTTTTTTGTTTCACGTAAGTTAAATTTGTGGAGTTGGGTGATAAAAAATACTTCTTGACATTCGGTTATAATTTTTTGTCGAGGTGAAGGTCATGTATGATTGGTTTATTTTCAAGTGAATGTATGGTTTTTCATTATTCAGTTTTGTGTGTGTGATTTATAACGTGAAGATCATTGTAAGTTATGTCAGGAAGAAATAACATGAAGAACACTCACTAAATATTCATTGTAGATTATGTTAAAATACTTGAAATTCATTGTTATTTATGTCAGATTTAATATCACGAAAAATCACTCGAATTTCGTTGTTAAATCTTGTCAGAAAAATAACACGAGAAAAAACTAATTAAATTACCGATGTGACTGTCAGGTAAATGGTGCTAGAGTGTCAACAGTGTCCAGGGAATATTGTGTGCAGCTGTACAATCACCTTGCACGTATAACCAGGAACACACACACACATACACACACTCTCTCTCTCACTCTCTCTCTCTCTCTCTCTCCAGTCTATCATAGTGCCTCCCGAATGCCATCATCACCTGCCCTCCTGTAACCATCATCATCAACATTGCCACTCTCACAAACACTCACCAACACTCACCAACACCCACCAACACTCATCAACACTCTCACTAACACTCCTCAACACTCACCAACACTCACCAACACCCACCAACACTCATCAACACCCACCAACACTCATCAACACTCTCACTAACACTCTCCAACACTCCTCAACACTCACCAACACTCACCAACACTCACCAACACTCACCAACACTCACCAACACTCACCAACATTCACCAACACTCACCAACACTCCTCAACACTCACCAACACTCACCAACACTCACCAACATTCTCACCAACACTCACCAACACTCACCAACGCTCGCCAACACTCACCAACACTCCTCAACACTCACCAACACTCACCAACACTCACCAACACTCACCAACGCTCGCCAACACTCACCAACACTCCTCAACACTCACCAACACTCACCAACACTCCTCAACACTCACCAACACTCACCAACACTCACCAATACTCCTCAACACTCACCAACACTCACCAACATTCTCACCAACACTCACCAACACCCAATAAACAATTCATGATTAAAAGAGAGAGAGAGAGAGAGAGAGAGAGAGAGAGAGAGAGAGAGAGAGAGAGAGAGAGAGAGAGATCAGTACGTGCACACACAGGGCTCCATACGTACACACACAGGGCTCAATAGGTTTACATACTGGGTTCAATACTCACACACAGGGATTAACATGTGCACACACACAAACATACATGTCTCAACATGTACATATACAGAGTTTAACACGTACATACACAGGGCTTACGATGTACACATGGTTGGTTCAACACACACGCACACACACACAGAGGGCTCAATAAATACACACATAGGAATCAATACATATACACACAGATCTCACTACATACACACACACTTACAGCTTTCAATACATACATACACACAGATCTCAATATACACACACACACAAATCTCAATATACACGCACACACAGATCTCAATACATACACACACACACACATACAGATCTCAACAGACACACGCACACACACACAGGCCACCAGAGTTGAGTGGTGGTGTGGTATCAGGTTAACCTCCCTCATACATATTAATCACTACCTTTCACACTCAACTTTTGTCCAACACCCAAATTATAACTTAGTTGGTCAAATTAAGTCTGGGAAATATGTTGTATAAAACTAACTCTAAATTATAATGGGTTTGATATGGTCCTTGGGCAAATGGGTCGACTCGGGAGGGCTAGAATATATGTTAATGACTTTTTTTGTTTTACTTATTTTTGTTATTAGGTTTTTGTAAATGTAATGGTTTATTTGCATTTTTTGTAGAGATTATTTATGCTTTTTGTTGATATTTACGTTTTTTGTAGATGTTATTAACGTTTTTTTTTATATTATTTACGTTTTTTGTAGAATATAATAGTATTTTGTGTTTTATTATTCAGGAAAAAAAATTATGACCGTCTTTTGGAAGTGGGATTCGTATGTTTTCAATGAAGACTTCTTAGTGTTAGAGCATTATGGCTGGCACTGTGCTTGAAGAGGAGAAGAAAAAGAAGTGGGGAAGAAGAAGAATTGAAGAAGTGGAGAAGAAGTGAAGAAGTGGAGAAGAAGAAGAAGAAGAAGACGAGAGAAGAAGAAGTGAAGAAGAAGAAAAAGTGCAAAAGAAGAGGAGGGGAGAAGAAGTGGAAAAGAAGAAGTGGAGAAGAAGAAGAAGAAGATACTAACATAGTCACCCAGCTCACTTCACTAGATTATTGGAATGTTATTAACAAATTCGCAATAGTTATCAGAATATTCAAATCCTTACCCCATGACGATTGATGTATCCGCATAACGATTCACATATTCAATCCCTATTTTCCTATTCCCATACAACCACACAATATAACCCATTTTAGTTAAGGGAATCACCCCTATTTGTCTAGTAACCACGTGACCTGTAGAATAATTTAAGGGGGGTGTTACGATTGGCTCCTGTAAGCCCCTCCCCAAGTGATCTGTATTGGTTGAGAGAGAGAGAGAGAGAGAGAGAGAGAGAGAGAGAGAGAGTATAATCAATATGTGTGTAAGTGTGTGTGTGTGGGGGGGAGGAAAGAAGTCGAGAAGGGGAGGGAAATGGGTAATCTGGAAGAGATGGGGAAGAGAGAGGAAGGGAAAGAAGAGGAGGAAGGGGCGGGGTAGGAGAGGGGGAAGTGATGAGGGAAGGAGGGAGAGGGAATTGAAGTAAGGAGGGAGGAAGGAAAGTCGAGGTAAAACGACGAAGGAGTGTGTGTGTGTGTATGTATGAAATAAACTCTCTGTGTGTATGTGTACATTACGGCGTGTGTATCTCAGTCTTAGTGTTTGTGCACTTCTATATTTATGTGTCTGCAGCAGTATGCGGTAGTGTTACACACACATACACACATTATATATACAGTATACACGTGTGTATTTATGGATATGCATATTTTTACATGTGTTAATGTATATATGAGTGCGTGCGTGCATGCATGTACGCAGGTGTGTGTATGTGTGTGTGTGGCAGGGGGGGGGGGGGGCGTCACACGGGATCAATAGAGGGTTGTTGACAGTCGCTTAACTCCTACAGTAGGTTGAGGCCGCCCCGGGCAACAACTGCTGCCCTCAAGTACTCAGCTGGACACTGCCAAGCTTAACACTACCAAGCTTAACACTACCAAGCTTAACACTACCAAGCTTAACATTCCCCTTTACTGTGTGACCAATAAAGCTGACACCTGGCCGTGGTAAGCTGGGTAATTGAGAAGGTGGATTTTAAATTTGGACCTTCATAGCTGTGGGTAACTCGAGTCTTAGGTGTGAATTCAGCTTACCTGCATTATTTAAGGCCAGCCTAAGGCCCTAAGCTGTGGGTAGAGTTTAAATTACAGCAAGGACCAAACTAAGCTGGGATAATTGAGTAGGTTGTGATTAAATCCAAGTTGCATTTTGTAGCATTAAATCCAAACTAAGCTGAATAAAAGCCCAAATCCCCAAATTAAGCTGAATAAAATGAACCGCATCAATTTAAACTAAACTAAGCTGTATAAAACAAAGTCTCTCGAAGTAAAATCCTAATTAAACTGGATTAATAGAAGATCAGATTAATCCTTTTATATTTGCAGCGAGGAACCTGATGGGAGTTATTATACATACTAATACATAAATAGGTAGTGTGTGTGTGTATAGTTGTATATATTCCTATACTATACAAGGTTATTTAAAACGAAAAAAAAATACATATCTTGCCTTCAAAAGCAACTCTTGTGTGTATTAGCGATGAGAGAGATGAGAATAGAGAATCCTGTTTGAATCATTCTCTCTCTCTCTCTCTCTCTCTCTCTCTCTCTCTCTCTCTCTCTCTCTCTCAGTACCGATTATCTCTCAAATTAGTGACCATCTTTTAATATAAACTATTAAATAATTCAACAAAACCCCTGTACATTTCGCCAGCTATGACCACACATGGGTCCTTCTGTCATATATGTAAGCTAACTTATAGCTTCTCCAACAGGTAAAGCTAATGCGTAGTTTTCTTGCAGGTATAGTTAACTTGTAGCTTCTACGACAGGTACAGGTAACTTGGGTCTAAGCTAAGATAATTTGCCCTATTGCTTAACGTAAGATTACATTGTTTATTTGTCATGAGCGTGTGAAGAATAAGGAAGGTAAAGTTGACTTGGTAGTTGGTTATGTGGGTGTCAGTTTATCTTGGTATCTGGGTGTCGGCATATCTAGGTGTCAGGTGTGTCAGTACATCTCGGTGTTAGGGTATCAGTATATATGGATTTTAGGGTGTCAGTATATCTCGGTGTCAGAGTGTCATATTATCTAGGTATCTGGGTACCAGGGTGTCAGTTATCTAGGTATATATATCTGGGTGTCAGGGTGAACAAGAGTTTACCTGAACGATGACTGCCAGCATCTCGTAAGTTAAAAACATTCATCTGACTTGTGTTGTCAGACTTAAAATGGTGGTGTCAGACTCATGTAACTGGTGGTGTCGGAATTCCTGTAACTGCTGGTGCCAGAATTCCTGTAGCTGGTCGTATGAGTGGTGTTACCAGAACTCCTCTAGATGATGGTGTCAGAGCTCCTGTAAATGGCTCACTAAAGCTAAGGTGACAATGAGATGCCGGTGTAAATGGTGTTGAATTTACTCTGATACTCTACTGTACCGACCAAATGGCGTCAGAACCGCTGCAAGACTCTAATTAACAAACCTTAGTCAGACAAAATACAATATGAAGGAGAAATTGCTGTCAGTATGGCGTCAAAATTCCTATAAGACTCCAATTAACTAAGACAATAAAATAATGCTTTCAAAATGGCGTCAGAGTTACAATAAGACTCTAGTTAACTAAAGTGGTTTCCCTAATCTCTCGTTAAGACAAGATACTGTAAATATATATATAACTTACAAATTTCACAGAGTCGTGTCTTGGCTCTACCCAGCTGGTCACGAGAGTTTCCATCAAGAGTTACACCACTTTGTTGCTGCCCACAGGTGGCTCGCCTCGGCTACCACCTGCCACCACCTGTTTTATCTCCGCCCACGATAATCGTCTGTCTGTATATTAGAGCAAAAGCCTTCAACCCAAGAGACGGACCTGTTATGGTATGAGGCTGTCTGTCCCAGTGTCTGTCTATCTGTCTGAGTCAGGGTGTCTGTCTGTCTGTCTGATCATCTGACTGTTTGGGTGTCTGACTCTGACTTTGTGTGTGTGTCTCGGTGTCTAATTCTCTGTGTGTCTCATTGTCTCATTGTATGGGTGTTTGATTGTGCGTTTGTCTTTTGGTCTTAACTGCCTGGGTGTTTTAATGCCTTTATTATTGGGTACATTGGCATTTTTTGGTATCTGTGTTGTAGGTATTTGGGTATTTCTAATTCTGGATATTTTATTATCTGAATATTTTAGTATTTGGGTATTTGAGTATCTGAGTGACCCGAGTGCCTGGTTGTTTATACGCCTGGGGGAGGGGGGGGGTCAAGCGAGGTCACTGTTGGTGGTCAAAGGTTAAGTTGTATTATCGGCGAAGTTCCTGGCTTGTATTATTTTATTATTACTTTTGTTTTTATTAAAAATTCACTTAGACAAACTATTTATTAAAGGTTGAGAGAATATATATATAAATATATATATATATATATATATATATATATATATATATATATATATATATATATCTATATATATATAATTGAGTATTTTTTGTTTATTTTCGTTTTTTTCGTTTTTTTTCGTTTTCGTGTTTTTTTCGTATATTTTACTTTTTATCGCTATTTCGTTTATTTTATATATTTATTTTTGTTTTCTTTTTCTTTTTTCCTTTTTTTCATTTGTTTTCGTTTTTTATGTTTTTTTTTCATTGTGTATAGGAAAAAGATAAACAAAAAGGTGATGGAAGCATAAATAATCTCTGTGTGAGGTTATTTAATCACCATTTTTTGCACCTGAAAGCAATTCCATAATTAAATTTAGTCAGAGAGTAATTAAGGTGAGCAAATGACAGGTGATGCGACTCTCGGTATCCCCTGACGTGTGCTTCTTCCCTCACAAACTACATTTACCTGTTAATGAGAAAGATGGTCTCTCTCTCTCTCTCTCTCTCTCTCTCTCTCTCTCTCTCTCTCTCTCTCTCTCTCTTTTCACCAATTACTACTCTCACCTGTGCCAGATTACATTGTCATTAACTCTGTCTTGTTATAACTGTCTCTTCAAACCGACTAATGAAGCTTAATTTGGGGAGGCTTATCGAGTCCACCGTCGCCTATCTGTAGCTAATTACGTGCTAATGAGTTATACCTTCATAAAACTCTCTGACATAGGTTAAGGTCACAGGTAGGTCAGAAGTCCAAACCACGTCTTTTAATTGAGGTATATTGATGGAACTACAATATTATCCATCCTCAGCAGACAAGGTAAACCAATGTGAATCACAAAGGTTAAAATCACTACTGAAGGTGAAAGATGAGAAATTGATCCAGATCATTAAGTGTTTTGCCAAAGCTGTATTACCTTCAGGAGCTAACTGTTGAAGGAGGGTAATTATGTCAACAAACTCACTGTACCTATGATCCTCCCTCTCACCTGGCGGTCTTAACTCTCTCTCTCTCTCTCTCCCTAGTAATGAATGAAACACTTCTCTTCCCCAGTATACTATTTCCACCTGGCAGTATCAAGAGATATCCTGCATTTAGCTATCCTCGTCTTCCTTGCCCAGAGAATCTCCTTTAAGATGACCTGCCTCTCTTCGATACCTTGTGGGAGGGGAAGAATCTCTCTCTTATCTTTCTCTTCCTCTTTCCTCCATCTGTCTTTCTTTATTCTTTTTATAATCTTTCTCGTTTTTTCTCTCTCTTTTCTTACTCTCCCTCTCTCTCACGCACCTCCCTCCTCCCTCCTCACCAGACCACCCTTTGTCACCTACTCAGTCTCGCATACTTTCTCAACTCCTTAGAGTCTAAGGCTTAGACTGACAGAGGAGAGGAACCTTCCCCAGTCACCTGTAGGCGTTGTGTCTTCTCCTCCTTCAGGTTCCTGGTTACTTTAAGCTCACCTGTTGGGTTACACATCACTCTTATGACGCTGAGGAACCTTTATTAATCACCTAAACGTATTAGTAGGTATTTTCTCCTTCAGGCGTTAGGGGAACCTTCTTCGTTCACCTATACTCACCCAGATTTCCTCTAAACTCACCCAGATTTCCACAGGTGTTAGAGGAAACCTTTACTCTTCACCTAAACTCACCTTGCCTCCCTCAGGTGATAGACATACCTTTAATAATCACCTAAACTCACCTGAATGTGTTGTGTCTTCTACAGGTGGTCGAGGAAGTACGTGGTGCTGGACTGCAGTACGGAGATGGCCAAGACTCTCATCATAGGCCACGTGCAGGATGTCCAGATGGGCCGACGCAACTACCACTACCTCTTGTCTGGCCTCGTGAGTACACCTTAGTCTACCTGTGTGTGTGTGTGTGTGTGTGTGTGTGTCAGGTAAGTTGTATATGTTATGTTTCGTTAAGCACTACGTAACTTACTTCCGTGTATTCATGTATTGTAGCGGTGTGTATCCCTTGAGGAATATATTGCTACGTGTACACAAACAAATACACCTCGATTCACTATGATAAACAAACCTAAATGTATGTACACGTTTATACTGGTAGATATACAAATATGGAAATACACAAAGCGTTAAGAAGAAATGCGAAGATTTTTACACACACACACACACACACACATACACACACATACATACACACACACATACATACACACACACATACATACACACATCCATTCATCCATCCATCCATCCATCCAGTCAATCCATTCCCTACCCACAGGTTTCATTCCTCGCTGTTATCCATCTTCGCTTCTGTTTTATATCAATTTCAATCTCAGTCAACTTCTGTGTATTAATCCAATACTTTTAAATTTTTGCTTTTCTTTCAGTATAATATCACTTCTCTTGATTAAATAGATAGATAGATAGATAAAGAAAATATTCAATCAATTTCTCATCTTCCCATTTATCATCTGGTCTCTTCATTCAATCTTCAATTCCCTCAGCAATCAACTCAATCGTCTATCTAAATCCCTCTGTCTATTCAGTCCTTCAGTCCTTCCCCCTTCCTTCCATTTGTCAGTCAATTCTCATTTATCAGTGTGTCTCTTTCTTCTCCATTATTCCTTACCATTCAATTTATCTATTCTGCTGTCTTTTTTTTCGTTGATTTTTATTTAAATTTATTTATTATTTGTTTATATTACACTCCATCATCCCACTCACCATCCCACTCTTACCTCTCACTCACCTTCCCACTCACCATCCCACTCTTACCTCTCACTCTCCTTCCCACTCACCATCCCACTCTTACCTCTCACTCTCCCCCCCACTCTTACCTCTCACTCACCTTCCCACTCACCATCCCACTCTTACCTCTCACTCACCTTCCCACTCACCATCCCACTCTTACCTCTCACTCTCCTTCCCACTCACCATCCCACTCTTACCTCTCACTCTCCCTCCCACTCTTACCTCTCACTCACCTTCCCACTCTTACCTCTCACTCTCCTTCCCACTCACCATCCCACTCTTACCTCTCACTCTCCTTCCCACTCTTACCTCTCACTCACCTTCCCACTCACCATCCCACTCTTACCTCTCACTCTCCTTCCCACTCACCATCCCACTCTTACCTCTCACTCTCCCTCCCACTCTTACCTCTCACTCACCTTCCCACTCTTACCTCTCACTCTCCTTCCCACTCACCATCCCACTCTTACCTCTCACTCTCCTTCCCACTCACCATCCCACTCTTACCTCTCACTCTCCTTCCCACTCACCATCCCACTCTTACCTCTCACTCTCCCTCCCACTCACCATCCCACTCTTACCTCTCACTCTCCCTCCCACTCACCATCCCACTCTTACCTCTCACTCTCCCTCCCACTCACCATCCCACTGAATCGGCTGCTTGTCCAATTAACCAGTCCGTTCACACATATTTATATTTGGGTTTTAAGTAACGAAACCCAAACGGTAGTTCCTTTGTTTTATTATAAAAGGTTGTATATATAATAGGGTGTGTCAATTTAGGGGGTGAACTGGCTAAATTGAAAATCGAGTAATTTGGTAGCAATTTATTGTAGTCTTTAAGCATGCAAAACAATATTCTGGCATAAATTTTTTTTTATAATAAGTCCTACCTACATCAAATGGATTTTTAAATGTACATATTTGTGAATTTATAACATAACCAGCGTTTGCACACATGTTACTGTTTCAAGTTTCAAATTATTTTATTTTATTATCCGTAGTCTATTTGAAAGTAACCAATGCCTTCATACTCTCTTTGCTTTGGTTTCTTGTCATCAGTAGTCTGCTTGCTATTTGTGCTTTGATGTAACCTTCTCGCCTCTCGTGGCTGTAAACATGGCCCGCTGCTTCTGTGACCATTTTCACACATCTCTCCACACTTTGAGTGTGGGAAGGCCACTTCGGCACCTGCATTGGAGTCTCTTTAAGGTTTCTCAATTCTTGGCTAGTTAGACTTGTTGTCAATGGTGGCTCTAAGACTTCCAAACTCAAGTCAACCAATTCTGACAATTTGGTGGCATTGACGTTTATTGGGGGAACTTTTCTTGAATGAAACGAACAGTCTCCCAACTGGTCGTCATCTATTAGCGTTCCTCTAATCTTTAGAATGACTTCTACAGCCTCGGTTCGGAGATTGGTACATTGACTGCAAAGCATTGCTTGCAAAACTGCTTCTGATCGAGCATACCAAGCGGACCTTCTTGCCACAGGTAACACGATGTCCCTCACTACCTTCCTCTGTGTTCTTACTAGCTGCAATTGAAACAAAAGGTGATTGGGCCCATCCACCCACATAGGATTAAGTTTCACACTAAACCACTGGGGAAGATAAACTCCAATAATAAATTCAACAATTAACCTCAAATTCTTCAGCACTTTACCCTTCAATTCGTGTTTGGAAATCCAAATCCTGCAGAAACGAAGAGCTGTAGTTAACCAACGGCTGTGACTGACAGGTCCAATCTCCAAGAGAGCCAATGACTGAGGCACTTCTCCTGATCTTATTGCTTGGGCAATACGATAAGCATAGGATTGATCTGTGCTGAGATCTTTGATGACTCCTTCAGACAACGCCGGAAGGGGAGGGCCAACTTCGACCTTTGGAAAGGTTGTATTTATTTCTAGTTGTGTTGCTTCATCCAGCATGATGCCAAGGGGACCTGACCACTTGTTGTTGCTCTTTGTAGGACCATCAAGTTCCTGGATGAGATGACGAAGAGGTAGCTCGCCTGTATGTAAATCACATACAATCCAAACAAGTCTTCTTCCTAGTTTTTTCTCTAAATGCGTCATTACACCCCCCTGCCATCCGGTGTTCACTGCAGTTGAATCTCCACCAACAGCCTGCAGTGAACTGCCAAGTCCTCTCTCCTGAACCCAACATAAAATATGATCAGCAATGACCTCTGCATGTTTCTTCCCTTCTACTTCAGTTTCGGGAGCAAAGTGAAACAAAAACCGACCACCAGGCTCAGAACAGACAGAGTAGTGTTCTTCTTTGATGAGACCTGGAAACTTTCTGTTCACTCCCTCTACTTCTAGCAAAACTTTTGTGTCATCTATTCTTCCATCAAACAAAAGACAGGAGAGCCCTCCCTCGCTTAAATCTTTTTCATGCTGATCAGATATTTCCTTCATTATTTTTTCTTGTGCTCTTCTAATTTTATTATGATCTATCACCAAAGATACATCCTCTCGGCTGATGAGGCCTGCATCTATCCAAGCGGCAGTTGCAATTTCTGCAGCCTCACGAAGTCCAGCATGGTGGCGAATACTAGCTAAAGCAATGTTTGAAATATTTCTTGTGTTGTATTTCATTTTCTTTGGTAAAGGTTCAGATGGCTCTTTGGAACTATCATCTGATGTTGCTTCCTGTTCATCAGAAGAACTATCAAAGAAGTAATAAACATCTTGACACAGCTCTTCCTCTCTTTGGATGGCTTCTTCACTCTTCATTTTCTTCTTTTGTTCCCTCTCTCGGATTTGTTCTCTCTTCTTGGCATTAGCAATCTGCTTCTTTGTTTCTGAATAATCTATTGAACCCATTTGCATACTTCCTTGGCCTTCTGCCTTTGTCCTCTGTGCCTTTATAAATTCAAGCTCTAAAACAGGGATCTTCTTTTCACGAGGACAACCACAATCAATGTGGGAATTATTTTCTCTCTTACCTGAGTGAGAACAGTTGGATTCAGAACATAATTGTATGGAGAACTTGCAGGTCAAAATGTCAAACAGAGTATCAAGTGTGTGCAGAAATTCATTTTTCCTGGCCAAGTTTCCTTTACCAAGTGATGTTTCAACTGCTTTGTGCCATAATTTCGTTAGTTTTAGCTCAATAGTTCGACACTGATTAATCACAGGTGGTTTGAATAGTGCATTAGCTTTTGTCCATTGATGCAGAAGAGGGACTATCATGTCATTTATGAGTTCTTTATCTGTATAGTTCCTTCTGTCCTTTGCATTTTTTCTCGAAGGAGTAACCCTAATCTTAGCATGTCTCTCACTGTTGGAAGTTCTGATACAGGAAGCTCCTTCCCTTTACCAACTAGCAGGCTCAAGTGGGTTGACAACTGACTTCTTGTCTTCAATTTTGACATCTTCACACTATCTGACAAATAGAAAAATATTTCAATGTTTCATAATTCAATTGTTGTTTCAAAAAATATCAATTTGTTTATCAAAAATGCTGTAACAGAAATAACATAATAATTTCTTAGAACATAATGTTTTATACAATGATATAAGTAACTGCGACAATCAATATGCCCTACTTACAATAATTAAAATGTAGAATTCGTCTGGTAGAGTAGGTGCAAGTGCAATGAGAGCAAACCACCGTCTATGATATCTAGAAGGAGAGTGAGCCGGGCGCCTTATCCTCACGCTTGGTACAAGTCAAAACAAGAATTAAACTGTCCCACACGGAGAGCCTGTTCATGTTCATGTTCTGACATGCATATTGTACACAAGCTATAGAACCATAAAATACTCCATAATCCATATGCTTACATGAGATTAGTTAATATCAAGTGAATAATTCTAATCAAGTCTCATTAATTTGTTGAAATACTGATATTTGAAACTTTAAGGTATAATTGATGTAGGTGAGGGTTATTTCAATTCATTTTTGTTTGCTAATCTCAAGTTTAGACATAAAGAGGCACAATATTTTGACTACCAAATTTGATTTTTAACATGTTGACAAAATTGACACACCCTACTGTATATCTGTATGTATGTTCGTATGTCCGTATCTATGCACACCTAACTCAAGAAGGACACACACTAATACCTTAAACAACTCAATGTATTTTCGGGTCAAACTACCAAAGGTCAAGGTCGGTTCAGAAAAGATCCCCCCCCCCCTCTCCCTCTCCCTCCTGGCGTGAGTTGTTCCTTCGCTCGAGTGCAATTGTAGTTTATAACAACTATCTGTAAAATTTGTGTTATTGTGCAGCACTTATGTCAGGGCATTGATTGTAGTGCTTCTGAACCTCTCTGCCACTCTAGTCAACTGATTCCACCCACACACACACACACACACACACACACGGTATCACAGAATCTAACCTAACCTAACCTAACCTAACCTCCCTCACCAGCTGCTACCTGTCCCGGGGGCGTGGCTTATTATATTCATTACCTGGGGAACAGTAACAGGTAGAGGCAGTTCAGTACTCGTATACTACAAGGGGAGTATATCATGTCAGGGGAGGGAGGGAGGGAGGGAGTGGTTGCAGCATATGATGGCCAAGGTCGGGGGGCAAAGAGACGTCTTCACTACTTACTGTTACGAGGACTAATGGAACACTCACGTCACTCACTCACAGTCTTATTCTTGTACTACTCATGAGTTATCAGTTATGTACTGTCTTATTACTCATGTCACTATCTGAGTTACCAGTTATGACTCAGTCTTTACTACAGTCTATCTGTATTCTGAGTTACCAGTTATGTACTCAGTCTTATTACTCATACAGTCATATCCTTGTAGTTTTCATGAGTTACCAGTTATGTACTCAGTCTTATTACTCATACAGTCATATCCTTGTACTACTCATGAGTTACCAGTTATGTACTCAGTCTTATTACTCATACAGTCATATCCTTGTACTACTCATGAGTTACCAGTTATGTACTCAGTCTTATTACTCATACAGTCATATCCTTGTACTACTCATGAGTTACCAGTTATGTACTCAGTCTTATTACTCATACAGTCATATCCTTGTAGTTTTCATGAGTTACCAGTTATGTACTCAGTCTTATTACTCATACAGTCATATCCTTGTAGTTTTCTTGAGTTACCACTTATGTACTCAGTCTTATTACTCATACAGTCATATCCTTGTAGCTTTCATGAGTTACCACTTATGTACTCAGTCTTATTACTCATACAGTCATATCCTTGTAGTTTTCATGAGTTACCACTTATGTACTCAGTCTTATTACTCATTGAACAACAACAGTCATGTGTGTGTATATAAATACCTACCTATATGTATACTATATAAGTGTATGTATACTCTTGCTTTACGTACGCTGTTTATGAATAAGAAACAAATACAAACAAATTCAAGGTACATAAAGTGTAAACAATCTTGAAGGAGACAATGAGCACCTGAGTAGAGGTTAATTAACGTTGACTTTAACTACAGTAAAAAAATAATCCACATTACATATAAATTCTAATGACTTTTGACTCACAGGTAAATTCTAATGACTTTTGACTCACAGGTAAATTCTAATGACTTTTGACTCACAGGTAAATTCTAATGACTTTTGACTCACAGGTAAATTCTAATGACTTTTGACTCACAGGTAAATTCTAATGACTTTTGACTCACAGGTAAATTCTAATGACTTTTGACTCACAGGTAAATTCTAATGACTTTTGACTCACAGGTAAATTCTAATGACTTTTGACTCACAGGTAAATTCTAATGACTTTTGACTCACGTTTAACATTTCTGTGCCACGAAATATATCTCGAATCCGTATAAACTCAGGTAAACTCAGGTAAACTCAGGTAAACTCAGGTAAACTCAGGTTATCAATTTACCTTGATTGAACAGTGGAGTACCTAATAAGATTACTGAAGTGCTATGTATGACACTTGTTTCCTGTAAATTGAAGGTTAAATATGTTATTGGAGGAATTAATCTGTATCGCCAATTATTTCACTACATTTTGCTGTAACACGATTTTTTTTAATTTATGCACCTGTAATGATAATTTTTCAGCTACACACCCATCAAGTTTAGTTGTTTAACCCAACGCAACGCAACGCAACCCGACCCGACCCGATCCGACCTATGAGAGACTTACTGTACACAGACAGACCAGGTGCTGAGTTCGCATTACAGATACAGCTGTTATTACTGTATCCTGTTGCTGTACTGTAAGTTATGGGTCTTATACCTAATTGAGTCATTAGTTCTCTCTAGTAAACAACCTTCTGTAAGTTGTTCTGACTATATTAGATAATTAGATGATTGTGTTTATTATGTATGGCTCGTGTGTGTTACGACAGGTGAGAGGTTAATAATTCTCTCTCTCTCTCTCTCTCTCTCTCTCTCTCTCTCTCTCTCTCTCTCTCTCTCTCGTGTTTGTGTGTGTGTGTGGAGAGAGAGAGAAACAACACACATCTGGTAAAGCAATTAGTGACTACGAATGACAGCCAGTGTGGGGGAGTGTGTGTGTGTTAGTCTGGACCCTGGACAGGACAGTAGTGGGGAACAGCTTAATACAATAAAGAAAATACATATGCAATTTATTTAACTTGGAACTTACCCTTAACCCTATCCTGAATTTAAGTCATCGTTCTCTAATTTTTAAGTCATCGTACTCAAGGGGTTAAGTCATCGTACTCAAAGGGTTAAGTCATCGTATCCAAGGGGTAAAGTTATCGTACTCAAAGGGTTGTTATTGTACTCAAGGGGTTGTCATCGTACTCAAGGGGTTAAGTTATCGTACTCAAGGGGTAAATTCATCGTACTCAAGCGTTTAATCATATTGAATGGGTTAAGTCATCGTATTCATGGGGTTAAGTCATCGTTCTCAATGGGTTAAATTATCGTAACTGTAATGACTAACTCTGAATTACTTGTAGATGATAAAGAAAGTTATGCCAGAGGAAAATTTATCTCTGAAAATGCTAAATGCCTCTTAATTGATGCCCGTAGGACCCTTTGCTTGGCGCGCCTACAATATCACGTGGACTATTCCGGTCATCATGGCACTCTAAGGCCTTAACACTGAAACTAAAATCCTTATTACAAATTATCAAGTATGGTGGATACAGTGAAGCAACTGAGGCTGAATCACACTTACAGGATTTTGAATAGACTGTACCCAAAGTATGTAACCGGCAGAGCACTAGAGAGAGTGAACGGAATTATGTGGTACCTGGTGTTCAGGACCGAGCGAAGAAAAACAAACACTTTCTTCATTACTGCTATAACAGACTGGAACAAGTTATCAGACCACATCAAAACCAGTTACGGTATTAAATAATTCAAAGCTTCAACTAAAAATACGTAAAAAGAGAAAATAAGGAGTTTTTATATTATTAAACACAGAATGTATTGTTAAAGTGACCCGCCAGCCTCGGATAATCCAAGAGTAATGTAATACTTGTTGAATTCATCACAAAAACATTCACTAATACACCTGGCAGCTTTATCGGCTATCATTGGTCACGTTGCCTTACTGTTCACCTGCACTGTCTAGGCACACGGGAAACTGTATACTCCCACTATAGGTACACCGTGCTGTACTGTATAACTGCATAGTTTATTAACGTACTTATCGAGTTGTAAACCTGTAGCATCGTATTCAAAGGGTCAAAACATCGTACTCAATCGGTTAACTCAACGTACTGAAGAGGTTACATAGAGGTACTCAAAGGGTTAATTCCTCTTATTCAAAAAGTTATATCAGAGTTCCAAAGGGGTTAAATCGTAGTACTCAAAGGGTTAAATCATAGCACTCAACGGGTTAAATCGTAGTACTCAAGGGTTAAATCATAGTACTCAAGAGTTAAATCATCGTAGTTAAAAGGTTCAATCATAATACACCCTGGGTCTTGCTACACCCTGGGTCTTGCTACACCCTGGGTCTTACTCACTGCACCCTGGGTCTTACTCACTACACCCTGGGTCTTGCTACACCCTGGGTCTTACTCACTACACCCTGGGTCTTGCTACACCCTGGGTCTCACTACACCCTGGGTCTTACTCACTACACCCTGGGTCTTACTCACTGCACCCTGGGTCTTACTCACTACACCCTGGGTCTTACTCACTACACCCTGGGTCTTGCTACACCCTGGGTCTTCACTACACCCTGGGTCTTACTCACTACACCCTGGGTCTTGCTACACCCTGGGTCTCACTACACCCTGGGTCTTACTCACTACACCCTGGGTCTTACTCACTACACCCTGGGTCTTACTCACTACACCCTGGGTCTTACTCACTACACCCTGGGTCTTACTCACTACACCCTGGGTCTTGCTACACCCTGGGTCTCACTACATCCTGGGTCTTGCTACACCCTGGGTCTTGCTACACCCTGGGTCTTGCTACACCCTGGGTCTTGCTACACCCTGGGTCTTGCTACACCCTGGGTCTTGCTACACCCTGGGTCTTGCTACACCCTGGGTCTTGCTACACCTGGGTCTTGCTACACCCTGGGTCTTGCTACACCCTGGGTCTTGCTACACCCTGGGTCTTGCTACACCCTGGGTCTTGCTACACCCTGGGTCTTGCTACACCCTGGGTCTTGCTACACCCTGGGTCTTGCTACACCCTGGGTCTTGCTACACCCTGGGTCTTGCTACACCCTGGGTCTTGCTACACCCTGGGTCTTGCTACACCTGGGTCTTGCTACACCCTGGGTCTTGCTACACCCTGGGTCTTGCTACACCCTGGGTCTTGCTACACCCTGGGTCTCACTACACCCTGGGTCTTGCTACACCCTGGGTCTTGCTACACCCTGGGTCTTGCTACACCCTGGGTCTTGCTACACCCTGGGTCTTGCTACACCCTGGGTCTTGCTACACCCTGGGTCTTGCTACACCCTGGGTCTCGCTACACCCTGGGTCTTGCTACACCCTGGGTCTTGCTACACCCTGGGTCTCACTACACCCTGGGTCTTGCTACACCCTGGGTCTTGCTACACCCTGGGTCTTGCTACACCCTGGGTCTCACTACACCCTGGGTCTTGCTACACCCTGGGTCTTGCTACACCCTGGGTCTTGCTACACCCTGGGTCTCACTACATCCTGGGTCTTGCTACACCCTGGGTCTCGCTACACCCTGGGTCTTGCTACACCCTGGGTCTTGCTACACCCTGGGTCTTGCTACACCCTGGGTCTTGCTACACCCTGGGTCTTGCTACACCCTGGGTCTTGCTACACCCTGGGTCTTGCTACACCCTGGGTCTTGCTACACCCTGGGTCTTGCTACACCCTGGGTCTCACTACATCCTGGGTCTTGCTACACCCTGGGTCTTGCTACACCCTGGGTCTTGCTACACCCTGGGTCTTGCTACACCCTGGGTCTTGCTACACCCTGGGTCTCGCTACACCCTGGGTCTTGCTACACCCTGGGTCTCGCTACACCCTGGGTCTTGCTACACCCTGGGTCTTGCTACACCCTGGGTCTTGCTACACCCTGGGTCTTGCTACACCCTGGGTCTTGCTACACCCTGGGTCTTGCTACACCCTGGGTCTTGCTACACCCTGGGTCTCACTACATCCTGGGTCTTGCTACACCCTGGGTCTTGCTACACCCTGGGTCTCGCTACACCCTGGGTCTTGCTACACCCTGGGTCTTGCTACACCCTGGGTCTTGCTACACCCTGGGTCTTGCTACACCCTGGGTCTCGCTACATCCTGGGTCTTGCTACACCCTGGGTCTTGCTACACCCTGGGTCTTGCTACACCCTGGGTCTCGCTACACCCTGGGTCTTGCTACACCCTGGGTCTCGCTACACCCTGGGTCTTGCTACACCCTGGGTCTCGCTACACCCTGGGTCTTGCTACACCCTGGGTCTCGCTACACCCTGGGTCTCGCTACACCCTGGGTCTTGCTACACCCTGGGTCTCGCTACACCCTGGGTCTTGCTACACCCTGGGTCTCGCTACATCCTGGGTCTTGCTACACCCTGGGTCTCGCTACACCCTGGGTCTCGCTACACCCTGGGTCTCGCTACACCCTGGGTCTTGCTACACCCTGGGTCTCGCTACACCCTGGGTCTTGCTACACCCTGGGTCTCGCTACACCCTGGGTCTTGCTACACCCTGGGTCTCGCTACATCCTGGGTCTCGCTACACCCTGGGTCTCGCTACACCCTGGGTCTCGCTACACCCTGGGTCTTGCTACACCCTGGGTCTCACTACATCCTGGGTCTTGCTACACCCTGGGTCTCACTACACCCTGGGTCTCACTACACCCTGGGTCTCACTACATCCTGGGTCTCGCTACACCCTGGGTCTCACTACACCCTGGGTCTCGCTACACCCTGGGTCTCACTACACCCTGGGTCTTGCTACACCCTGGGTCTCGCTACACCCTGGGTCTCGCTACACCCTGGGTCTCACTACACCCTGGGTCTCACTACACCCTGGGTCTCGCTACACCCTGGGTCTCACTACACCCTGGGTCTCACTACACCCTGGGTCTTGCTACACCCTGGGTCTTGCTACATCCTGGGTCTCGCTACACCCTGGGTCTCACTACACCCTGGGTCTCACTACACCCTGGGTCTCACTACACCCTGGGTCTTGCTACACCCTGGGTCTTGCTACACCCTGGGTCTCGCTACACCCTGGGTCTCACTACATCCTGGGTCTTGCTACACCCTGGGTCTGCTACACCCCGGGTCTTGCTACACCCTGGGTCTTGCTACACCCTGGGTCTCACTACATCCTGGGTCTTGCTACACCCTGGGTCTTGCTACACCCTGGGTCTGCTACACCCTGGGTCTCACTACACCCTGGGTCTCACTACACCCTGGGTCTTGCTACACCCTGGGTCTCGCTACACCCTGGGTCTTGCTACACCCTGGGTCTCACTACACCCTGGGTCTCACTACACCCTGGGTCTTGCTACACCCTGGGTTTCACTACACCCTGGGTCTCACTACACCCTGGGTCTCACTACATCCTGGGTCTTGCTACACCCTGGGTCTCACTACACCCTGGGTCTCACTACACCCTGGGTCTCACTACACCCTGGGTCTCGCTACACCCTGGGTCTCACTACATCCTGGGTCTCACTACATCCTGGGTCTTGCTACATCCTGGGTCTCACTACATCCTGGGTCTCACTACACCCTGGGTCTTGCTACACCCTGGGTCTCACTACACCCTGGGTCTCACTACACCCTGGGTCTCACTACATCCTGGGTCTTGCTACACCCTGGGTCTCACTACACCCTGGGTCTCACTACACCCTGGGTCTCACTACACCCTGGGTCTCACTACACCCTGGGTCTTGCTACATCCTGGGTCTCACTACATCCTGGGTCTTGCTACACCCTGGGTCTTGCTACACCCTGGGTCTTGCTACACCCTGGGTCTTGCTACACCCTGGGTCTTGCTACACCCTGGGTCTCGCTACACCCTGGGTCTTGCTACACCCTGGGTCTCACTACATCCTGGGTCTTGCTACACCCTGGGTCTCACTACACCCTGGGTCTCGCTACATCCTGGGTCTCACTACACCCTGGGTCTCACTACACCCTGGGTCTCACTACACCCTGGGTCTCACTACACCCTGGGTCTCACTACACCCTGGGTCTCACTACACCCTGGGTCTCGCTACACCCTGGGTCTCACTACACCCTGGGTCTCACTACATCCTGGGTCTCACTACATCCTGGGTCTCACTACACCCTGGGTCTCACTACACCCTGGGTCTCACTACACCCTGGGTCTCACTACACCCTGGGTCTTGCTACACCCTGGGTCTCACTACATCCTGGGTCTCACTACATCCTGGGTCTCACTACACCCTGGGTCTCGCTACACCCTGGGTCTCACTACACCCTGGGTCTTGCTACACCCTGGGTCTCACTACACCCTGGGTCTCACTACACCCTGGGTCTTGCTACACCCTGGGTCTCACTACACCCTGGGTCTTGTTACACCCTTGGTCTCACTACACCCTGGGTCTCACTACACCCTGGGTCTTGCTACACCCTGGGTCTCACTACACCCTGGGTCTCACTACACCCTGGGTCTCACTACACCCTGGGTCTTGCTACACCCTGGGTCTCACTACACCCTGGGTCTCACTACACCCTGGGTCTTACTACACCCTGGGTCTCACTACATCCTGGGTCTCACTACATCCTGGGTCTCACTACATCCTGGGTCTCACTACACCCTGGGTCTCACTACACCCTGGGTCTTGCTACATCCTGGGTCTCACTACATCCTGGGTCTCACTACATCCTGGGTCTCACTACACCCTGGGTCTCACTACATCCTGGGTCTTGCTACACCCTGGGTCTCACTACACCCTGGGTCTCACTACATCCTGGGTCTTGCTACACCCTGGGTCTCACTACACCCTGGGTCTCGCTACACCCTGGGTCTTGCTACATCCTGGGTCTCACTACACCCTGGGTCTCACTACACCCTGGGTCTCACTACACCCTGGGTCTCACTACACCCTGGGTCTCACTACATCCTGGGTCTCACTACACCCTGGGTCTTGCTACACCCTGGGTCTCACTACATCCTGGGTCTCACTACACCCTGGGTCTTGCTACACCCTGGGTCTCACTACACCCTGGGTCTCACTACACCCTGGGTCTTGCTACACCCTGGGTCTCACTACATCCTAGGTCTTGCTACACCCTGGGTCTCACTACATCCTGGGTCTCACTACACCCTGGGTCTCACTACATCCTGGGTCTCACTACACCCTGGGTCTCACTACACCCTGGGTCTCACTACATCCTGGGTCTTGCTACACCCTGGGTCTCACTACATCCTGGGTCTCACTACACCCTGGGTCTCACTACACCCTGGGTCTCACTACACCCTGGGTCTCACTACATCCTGGGTCTTGCTACACCCTGGGTCTCACTACACCCTGGGTCTCACTACACCCTGGGTCTCACTACACCCTGGGTCTCACTACACCCTGGGTCTCACTACACCCTGGGTCTCACTACACCCTGGGTCTTGCTACACCCTGGGTCTCACTACATCCTGGGTCTTGCTACATCCTGGGTCTCACTACACCCTGGGTCTCACTACACCCTGGGTCTCACTACACCCTGGGTCTCACTACATCCTGGGTCTTGCTACATCCTGGGTCTCACTACACCCTGGGTCTTGCTACATCCTGGGTCTCACTACACCCTGGGTCTCACTACACCCTGGGTCTCACTACACCCTGGGTCTCACTACACCCTGGGTCTTGCTACACCCTGGGTCTCGCTACACCCTGGGTCTCACTACATCCTGGGTCTCACTACACCCTGGGTCTCACTACACCCTGGGTCTCGCTACACCCTGGGTCTCACTACACCCTGGGTCTCGCTACATCCTGGGTCTCACTACACCCTGGGTCTCACTACACCCTGGGTCTCACTACACCCTGGGTCTCACTACATCCTGGGTCTCACTACATCCTGGGTCTCACTACACCCTGGGTCTCACTACACCCTGGGTCTCACTACACCCTGGGTCTCACTACATCCTGGGTCTCACTACATCCTGGGTCTCACTACACCCTGGGTCTCACTACACCCTGGGTCTCACTACATCCTGGGTCTCACTACACCCTGGGTCTCACTACATCCTGGGTCTCGCTACACCCTGGGTCTCACTACACCCTGGGTCTCGCTACATCCTGGGTCTCACTACACCCTGGGTCTCACTACACCCTGGGTCTCACTACACCCTGGGTCTTGCTACACCCTGGGTCTCACTACATCCTGGGTCTCACTACACCCTGGGTCTCACTACACCCTGGGTCTCACTACATCCTGGGTCTCACTACACCCTGGGTCTTGCTACACCCTGGGTCGTGCTACACCCTGGGTCTTGCTACACCCTGGGTCTTGCTACACCCTGGGTCTCGCTACACCTTGGGTCTCACTACACCCTGGGTCTCGCTACACCCTGGGTCTCGCTACATCCTGGGTCTTGCTACACCCTGGGTCTTGCTACACCCTGGGTCTCACTACATCCTGGGTCTTGCTACACCCTGGGTCTCGCTACACCTTGGGTCTCACTACACCCTGGGTCTCACTACACCCTGGGTCTCACTACATCCTGGGTCTCACTACATCCTGGGTCTCACTACATCCTGGGTCTCACTAAACCCTGGGTCTCACTACACCCTGGGTCTTGCTACACCCTGGGTCTCACTACATCCTGGGTCTTACTACACCCTGGGTCTTGCTACACCCTGGGTCTCACTGCACCCTGGGTCTTGCTACACCCTGGGTCTTGCTACATCCTGGGTCTCACTACACCCTGGGTCTTGCTACACCCTGGGTCTCACTACACCCTGGGTCTCACTACACCCTGGGTCTTGCTACACCCTGGGTCTTGCTACACCCTGGGTCTTGCTACATCCTGGGTCTTGCTACATCCTGGGTCTCACTACACCCTGGGTCTTGCTACACCCTGGGTCTTGCTACATCCTGGGTCTCACTACACCCTGGGTCTTGCTACACCCTGGGTCTTGCTACACCCTGGGTCTTGCTACACCCTGGGTCTTGCTACACCCTGGGTCTCGCTACACCCTGGGTCTCGCTACACCCTGGGTCTTGCTACACCCTGGGTCTTGCTACACCCTGGGGCTTGCTACACCCTGGGTCTTGCTACACCCTGGGTCTCGCTACACCCTGGGTCTCGCTACATCCTGGGTCTTGCTACACCCTGGGTCTTGCTACACCCTGGGTCTCACTACATCCTGGGTCTTGCTGCACCCTGGGTCTTGCTATACCCTGGGTCTTGCTACACCCTGGGTCTCACTACATCCTGGGTCTTGCTACACCCTGGGTCTTGCTACACCCTGGGTCTTGCTACACCCTGGGTCTCACTACACCCTGGGTCTCACTACATCCTGGGTCTTGCTACACCCTGGGTCTTGCTACACCCTGGGTCTCACTACACCCTGGGTCTCACTACATCCTGGGTCTTGCTACACCCTGGGTCTTGCTACATCCTGGGTCTTGCTACACCCTGGGTCTCACTACATCCTGGGTCTTGCTACACCCTGGGTCTCGCTACACCCTGGGTCTTGCTACACCCTGGGTCTCACTACATCCTGGGTCTTGCTACACCCTGGGTCTTGCTACATCCTGGGTCTTGCTACACCCTGGGTCTTGCTACATCCTGGGTCTTGCTACACCCTGGGTCTTGCTACACCCTGGGTCTCACTACATCCTGGGTCTTGCTGCACCCTGGGTCTTGCTACACCCTGGGTCTTGCTACACCCTGGGTCTCACTACATCCTGGGTCTTGCTACACCCTGGGTCTTGCTACACCCTGGGTCTTGCTACACCCTGGGTCTCACTACACCCTGGGTCTCACTACATCCTGGGTCTTGCTACACCCTGGGTCTTGCTACACCCTGGGTCTCACTACACCCTGGGTCTTGCTACACCCTGGGTCTCACTACACCCTGGGTCTCACTACATCCTGGGTCTTGCTACACCCTGGGTCTCACTACACCCTGGGTCTTGCTACACCCTGGGTCTTGCTACATCCTGGGTCTTGCTACACCCTGGGTCTTGCTACACCCTGGGTCTTGCTACACCCTGGGTCTTGCTGCACCCTGGGTCTTGCTACACCCTGGGTCTCACTACAACCTGGGTCTTGCTACACCCTGGGTCTTGCTACACCCTGGGTCTTGCTACACCCTGGGTCTCACTACATCCTGGGTCTTGCTACACCCTGGGTCTTGCTACATCCTGGGTCTTGCTACACCCTGGGTCTCGCTACACCCTGGGTCTTGCTACACCTTGGGTCTTGCTACACCCTGGGTCTTGCTACACCCTGGGTCTTGCTACATCCTGGGTCTTGCTGCACCCTGGGTCTTGCTACACCCTGGGTCTTGCTACACCCTGGGTCTTGCTACACCCTGGGTCTTGCTACACCCTGGGTCTCACTACATCCTGGGTCTTGCTACACCCTGGGTCTTGCTACACCCTGGGTCTTGCTACACCCTGGGTCTTGCTACACCCTGGGTCTCACTACATCCTGGGTCATGCTACACCCTGGGTCTTGCTACACCCTGGGTCTTGCTGCACCCTGGGTCTTGCTACACCCTGGGTCTTGCTACACCCTGGGTCTCGCTACACCCTGGGTCTCACTACACCCTGGGTCTTGCTAAACTCACTTGGCTTGCTGACACACGACATATATCATCGGCCGTCACCCCTGCCAAGTATTCTCCCGGCCTGGATTTCCTCCCCCCCCCCCCCTCGACCTGCGCTTCTCGTGTTGGTGTTAAACCTTGTGTTGTGTTAAGTCTTGTGTTGTGTTATGTTGGAATGTGTACAGAGTGGGAGAGAGGGAATGTGTACGGAGTGGGAGAGAGGGAATGTGTGCGGAGTGGGAGAGAGGGAATGTGTACGGAGTGGGAGAGAGGGAATGTGTACGGAGTGGGAGAGAGGGAATGTGTGCGGAGTGGGAGAGAGGGAATGTGTACGGAGTGGGAGAGAGGGAATGTGTACGGAGTGGGAGAGAGGGAATGTGTACGGAGTGGGAGAGAGGGAATGTGTACGGAGTGGGAGAGAGGGAATGTGTACGGAGTGGGAGAGAGGGAATGTGTGCGGAGTGGGAGAGAGGGAATGTGTGCGGAGTGGGAGAGAGGGAATGTGTACGGAGTGGGAGAGAGGGAATGTGTACGGAGTGGGAGAGAGGGAATGTGTGCGGAGTGGGAGAGAGGGAATGTGTACGGAGTGGGAGAGAGGGAATGTGTACGGAGTGGGAGAGAGGGAATGTGTACGGAGTGGGAGAGAGGGAATGTGTAGGGATATATTCTTTCCCTTGCTTGGAAGATTTACCCGTTTTATCACTGTTTTAGCTGATTTTTCCTGTTTTCCATTTTCCCCTGGTGTTTCCCTTCCCCTTTTAATAATAATTTTCCCCTTTTCGCCGACACTCTGGGCATAGAACTGGACTCCTTATCGTTTAACCCGTCCTATAGTGCTGTCGTCCTCTTTCTGCGTCACTTCCTCCGTCACCCCCCTGCATCAGTTCATGTCGTTTTCTCTCTGCGTCATCTCCCTGCGTTACACCCCCCCCCCTCCTGTTGTCACATCCTGCGTCACCTCTGCGTCACATCCTGCGTCACCTCCCTGTTTCATCTCCCTGCGTCACCCCTTTGCGTACCTCCCTGCGTCATTTATTGCGTCACCTCCTAATACCATCTCCCTGTGTCACCTGTCGGTCGTCGGATTAAAATTCAGTTCGTTGTTAACAAGAAAATAAAAAATTTCGACAGCAGCGACACCCGAGGGGATATGAAGGCTGTGCTGTGCTGTGTTGTGCTGTGCTGTGTTGTGCTGTGCTGTGTTGTGCTGTGTGGTGTCTTGTGTTCTGTGCTGTGTTTTATTGTGTACTCTGTTGTGTGCTGTTCTGTATTGTGTTATATGCTGCGACGTATGCTGTACCGTGTGATGTATCATACTGCACCGTGCTACACTATGCTGTACCGTATGTACCGTGTGCAATACTGTATGCTGTGCCGTATACCGTGTTGAAAATGAGGAGGGAAACTTTTATCCTAATTTGGTGTCGGTACGTATTTAACCGCAGTGATGAAGGCTGGGTGTACAGGTGTCGTCATAACTCACCTGATGTACTGAATGTAGTCCTCTCTCCTCTCTCTCTCTCTCTCTCGTGTAGGAAAGAGGATAAGAGAGAGTGGTAGACGGTGGTGACGGGACGGACTTTCACTTACCACTTTAAAAGAAATAAGTGTGACGTGTAGTGGAGGTCGGTGGAGCGTGTCCCCTCCCTCCCTCCTGCCGCCCGCCTGCCCTTCCTCCTACCGCCCGCCCTCCGTACTATATATCAGGTGTAAAAAAATTCTAGAGGAGACTGACACTCACACATTCATACACACAGGTAGATACACTCACGAGTATACACCAGGGGAAAAATACACATACACCTATAATTATACACACACGAAAAAGAGGAAGATAAAATCGTGTTTTAATTGTGTGTGTGTGTGTGTGTGTGTGTGTGTGTGTGTGTGTCGTGTTTTAAGGTCTAGTGTTATATAAATAAATAGATATAATTATATGTAGTGTGTGTAGGAATACTTGACAATTATGACTGACACAAATGAATCAACTTGTATATAAACGCTCTTATCATTCTAACTTTATAATCGGAATGCAAATGTGAATATATAACTTACCGCCATCATTACAGCTTACACCCAGCCGTTCAGGGCCGCCTCAAGAAGCAAGTTGTATATGTCACATCAAGCTCTGAGTCACAGCTATTTACATTATTCTTTTAATAACTCCCAGAGTGTAAATAAATACACATTGGCGGTGTAGTGAAGGATGCGGGTATTTTAGGTCACTGGCACTGTGAGTCAGAGTGCCAGTGCCGTAGGTTCCTCGTCGATCATACGCACCTTCACCCTAATGAGTTGGGGAGACATCTCGTCTTAGTGGGGAGGTGGGGGGATAGTGGGGGAGGGGGGGTGGTGAGGATGTGTGGGGGTGGTGGTAGGGAGGGAGGGGATGAGGGGAGGTTGTGGTGGGGGTTATGGTGGTGGGGATGTGTAGGGTGGAGGAGGAGGAGGAGGAGGAGGAGGAAGAGGAGGAGGAGGACGAGGAGGAGGAGGAGGAGGATGTGTTAGTGAGGAACGGGTGTTGGAGAAGAGAGGAATGCTGTTGGGGAAGGGAGAAAGATGGGAGTAAGGGTTTGTATGAGGTTAGAGTGTTGGGGCATCTGAGTGTTGGAGGACGTTGGGAAGTTGGAGGACGTCAGGGTGTTGGAGGAGGATGGAGGAGTAGGCCAGAATGTTGGAGTTAAAAGAGGAAGAGCAGGGAATAGATCAGGTTTTTGGAGAATATGTGAAGACGAGGGAAAGGAGTGGAAGGAGAAGGAGGGGTTAGGGAGAGAGGTAGGGAGAAGGAGGGGGTAGGGAGGGAGGTAGGGAGAAAGAGAGGGTAGGGAGAAGAGGGAGGGTATATCATCAAGGTGGCAGGTGGGGAGACAACTGAGTGAGGGTCGGCAGCCACCATGTGTCAACAGCTGGTGGGAGTAAGGAAGCTCCATTATCCCAGTCGTCACACCGCTATTCTCCCTCTTAGCTGTCTCTCGCTGTAACCTGAACCCAGAGTCATTATCTGTGCCACACCCTCAGGTTTTTGTGTGTATGTCATACTTGAGGTCTTGTGCCATACCTTGGGGGGGGGGGGGGTGTCACATCTTGAAGGCTTTGTGTCAGATTTAAGAAGTTTTGTGTCATGTTGAAGGATTTGTGTCACATCCTGGAGATTTTCTGTCACGTCTTGGAGGTTTTGTGTCACGTCTTGAAGTCTTTGTGTCACATTTATGAAGTTTTGTGACGCACACCGCGAATTTTTGTGTCACATCCTGGTGGTTTTGTGTCACATTCACGAGGTTTTTTGTGCCACATCCTCCTAATTTTGTGTCACACCCTGGTTAAGACTTGTTGTATTGTTTGTCTGTCTGTCACTGTAATAATCCAGTACAGAGTGGCATTAACAGGACCAATCACAACACAGGGATTAACCTCGATGGATCATTAACCTGCATTGATTCTGATGCCCCAAAGCAAGGTCAGGGTCAGGTGATTCGTTTGACTTAACAGGTAAACTCAATTTGGCAATGACGAAAGCATAAAATTGGCCTCAGTTATTAGTTACCTTTAATGTTAGGTTCACGGGAAAAAATATTGCCTCAGATTCATTGAGAAAGGATTATGTTTTGTGTATGATGTATAAATGTATACTTTGGTGCTTGTGTAGTATGTATGTATGTATGTATGTATTATCTTAACTCCCGGTGAACTCTAACGTAACATGTCTATCTTATTCTTGATCCAGATTATACTGTATACACCATTTTCATCCGTTATCTCTGAACAGGTTTTCTCAGGTGTGTTAATGAGTCCGTAACAGAAGACTCGGTTATTTAATTACTCTGTGTTATTGTACCGTTGTGTGATGTAGTTTTCTGGGTACGTAATTTGTTTCTACGTCACTTTTTCTATGTACTGCTTAACGTAACTTGTCATCTTATGTTCCACGACCAAGGTTCCATTGGGTCCATCCAAAGGAACCCTTACCTTAATCTCGCTCGTTCTGGTAGACTAAGGCTCCATTGGGCTCATCCTGATTACTCTTGGGTCTTTGGTGTTGATGGGGCCGAGTCGACCCTCATGGCTTGGCCCAGGTTGATAACAGGTTGATTACACGTGACGTCGGTGAGTCCTTTTTTTTTGCGTGATAACACCTGAACCCTTGTTGCAAGACGTTGTAAGAGAACTTGTTGCTTGAAGCCATTAGAACATTTCTTGCATGACGGCGCTGGAGGAGCACTTGTTGCAGCAGATCTTGTTTAAGTACTGCTCGAGTCCTTACGACACTACTTGTTGCATAAGGACTACCAGAGCACCTGTTGCATGACGACACTTGGGGGCACTTGTTGTAGACACTTCTGGAACTGTTGCTGCTTGAGGCCGCCAGAGCACTTGTCTCCTGACGTCGTTAGGCTTCTTATTGCAAAATACCAGTGGATGTCTTATTGCAGAGTGACACTGGATCGCTTGTTGCAAAGTTTCATTGGATCTCTTGTTGCAGATTTTCAATGGAACACCTTACTGGAACACTTGTCACTTGGCGTCACAGGAGCACTTGAGACTTATTGTGCCGAGAACGAGTGACGACGGCAGAAAACTCTTGCAACATGACGTCACTAGCAAGTGCAACACGGGGTTCTCACTCATCTGGGTCGCTATTAATCGCAAGCAATTACTGCAGTACGACGGTGCCCGAGCCAGCTGGCACACCTCCCTCCATATAGCGTGTGGCACCCCTCCACACACACACACACACACACACACACACGGAAGGAGTCTAGCCTTGTATGCGGAGTGTGTGTGTGTGTGTGTGTATTGCACTGGAGCTTTTATTGGTGTTTTATTAATATTATTTGTCGTGTGTGTGTGTGTGTGTGTGTGTGTGTGTGTGTGTGTGTGTGTGTGTGTGTGTGTGTGTGTGTGTGTGTTATCAAAACAATAAAGTACATATTTACAGATATCTTTAAAAAAAATAATTTGCAATCGCTAAAACACTAAGCTAAACTTAAGCCACAAATTAACTTGCATCAGGACTAATGTAAATTTAAGCTCAGTGTACATATGAAGCAGTGTGTTCTCTCTGTCTTACATACGGACACATGTATTTACAATTCAGTTTAGTTCTGTACGTGTGGGAGGGAGGGACGGGTGGAAGGGACGGGTGGAGGGAGGGATAGATAACATAGACGGGAACTTCAACAGGGGGAGAACTCTGTCAATACCCTGCAGGTCCCCCTCTACCCGCCTCACCCCACAGAGTTCGTATCACCTAAGTTAAAAACTCTTTTGGGGTAATATTTGCGCAACGGCCTTTCATTTATTTATTTTTTTTATTTCTTCTTCAGCTTTTCCGCTACTAGATACGTGAAGGTTGTTTATTCATTACTGGTGTACAGGTTTTTATAAAATCTTAATTGCATGATTTACACAGCGAAGTATTTTTTGAAGTGAAGACCAAATATACAACTCGTTTATTTATCTGAATGTGCATCGTTTGCTTGGTAAATGAAACAAAAAAACATATCAGTATTTTTCCTGTAATGTTGTTGTTTTTTTTGTGGGGGCGGGGGGGGGGGGGGACTAGATTAAAACAATAAGTATCGAGGTTAGTCAATGGTAAAAGTGTTTGGAAATGCCAGAAGGGTAATTGAGTCTGTTATAGTTTGTCCGAAAAAGTTTACTGCAGATAAGACCATTTTCTCTTAACCTCAATAAGTGTTACGTCCAATAGATGGCGCTCACTGCTTGGGTGGCGACGAACGGCAACTACCAATGATCCATTTGACAAATTTTGACATGTGTGTCGTGTTTTGCTGCTCTGTTAGACGTGTCTTGAGGATTTTGTTTTATTTTTATTTGGAAAATGGCTTCCGTGGTGGTGGACTGGTGTGTGTGACTGTGTCGTGGAAAAACACTGCTTTAATACTCACTGCTGCTGGAGAAATCGCCCTGAATTAATATTGAACATGACGAAGGCGGTGACGGCGACAAGCGTGATGAAGCTAGTGACGGCAACAAGCGTGGTTGAGCTAGTGACGGCATGACGGAATTGCACTTCAGGTGTATTTTTTATCAAGGTGTTGATGTTAGTACAGGTGAGTAAAATTACCTCGTCTACTAATTGTTTTTATGAGTCGTGTCAACCTGAGTCTGTGTGTTAATGTGTCGTGTTAACTGGAATATTTTTTTTTTAGCGAGTCGTGTCAACTTGCTCTAGGCAGCAGCATATCAACACGTCTTCTTCTCATTGTATTTACCACCTGCCTAAGTGTCGTCCTAGTCTTGTGTGGAGTTTACTACACGTTACAGATTAGCCCTCGCAGCTTATTTCATCTGATGAGTAAATACCCTAACGCTACCTGGGTTAAATTAGGCTATGCTTGGTTATATTAGGTTTGGTTCGGTTTAGCTTTGGTTCGGTTTGGTTACGTTCGGTTTGGTTAGGTTGGTTGATCATAAGGTTGAAATAAGCTTGAGGGAGACTAAACTTCAGTTGATACCACAAAACTCACGAAATAGTTTGATAGTTTAGTTTACACGACCGACCCCCAGCAGGCAGACCTTTGGCAGTGATCGCGAAACACAGTAAACTGAGTTGTACATCACAGTAATCTGCTTCTACAATCTTAATAGGATGAGACACTCTGACATTTCCCACATCTCGATAATGTCCACACTGTCTGGAGAAACACCGCCAGACAGGGAGATGCGTGGAGCAGATTGTTGTTGTCCGTTTGCTTCCCTGTCTTTGAAGTTGGAATCAGTGGTTAGACGTAGAGAGAAGAACCGTCTAAATTTGAACCGAATATACTGTGTTTGACTTCAACTGTTTATGTAATGGAATAAAAGTAGTTTATTTCTCCCGTTACTTTGTTAGAGAGGATGTAGGTTGAAAGTACGGTGATTGCCTAATATGTGTGAGGTTTCTTTTTTAACATGGCGGTTGGGAGACTACGTTGCTAAACTATTATTAAAGATCGACATAAATCAACTAATCCGACTTAGATTAAATTGGTTAAGTTGGGTTTGGGATTCGAGCACATTAAAGTTACTGTAGATCCAGTTGAGAGATTTTCTTTGAAGTTGTTTCCTCACTGGAACCAAACACTGGTGACGCTTAACGGTGCTTCCCTTCCCTGACTGCCTGAAAACCATCGGAGTGTCAACTACTGTATCCATTTCTCAATATGTGGCGCTCTTGTCATAGTGTTGTGCTAAGAAGTTAACAAACAAAAT
Source organism: Homarus gammarus (assembly GCA_958450375.1). Classification (NCBI taxonomy): domain Eukaryota; kingdom Metazoa; phylum Arthropoda; class Malacostraca; order Decapoda; family Nephropidae; genus Homarus; species Homarus gammarus. The sequence goes on from CAUDMG010000146.1 coordinate 59,925, forward strand.
TTTCATACGCTACATAATACGCTAGATGTTGCAGTTATGGAACGCAGGAAAGATAAAATATTGCTGAATAATATTTTTGTAGTCAATTGTAAACGTTTGTAGACAGTAGCGTCTATTAAGTACAGTACAGGGTGTCTCAGAAAAATATACACACTTCCTTAGTCGTATTTTCTTGGAGATCGTATGAATGCTTGGATTACTACAGCTACATGTCTTCACTTGTTGATGTGAAACGCCTCTCACAAATAAAGAGATTGCCTCTGGTGTAATACAAACATTCACACGATCTCCAAGAAAATACGACTAAGGAAGTGTGTATATTTTTACGAGAGACTGCATATTATAATCATACCGTTTACTAATTTGCATAGTTTATGGGAATAACCTGAAGATTTGTCCCCGGAATATTCCACCTGAAGATTAACCACCCTAACGCTAACCTAACCCCTAGATAGCGTCAGTGTTTAAGCTTGAGGTGGAATAAGCTGGGGATGAATCTTCAGATGTTTCGTTGAGATAGAGTGTGTGTGTGTCGGCCGGCCAGGGATCTCCTCCACACACTGCTCAGGTGAAGTTAGGACCAGCCTTCACGCTCCGTCATGAAAGAGTTCTCAGGTGTAGAGGTTTGATCACTGCCAAGCGAGTGAGTGAATGGGTCAAGGTTAGCGAGCAGCAACTATCGACAGGTTTCTCTCCAATGTTTACACCTGTCCAGCCAGCGCTAATTGGTGACCTGGAAGTTTAATCGACAGGTGGATCGTCGTGTTTCCGAAGTCATAATTGACCTTTGCAGTGTATGTGTGTGTGTGAGAGTTGTCCGGTCACCCTGGGCTATACCGCGATACAGAGCCACACTAATTTACAAACTTAGGTGGTGGTTGTGGTGGTGACAGTTTCTATTCCATTATACAACTTCTCGCCTCGGTGACTTCACATCCAATAATCCTCGATCACTAACGATAAATTGTCAAACTCTGGACAAGAATATTGACTCAAAATAATGTAAATATCAATAATGAACTTGATTACTATGTGTATAAGATGACGGACCATTTAATTAATCGGGATATATGAAGATGCTGAACTCATGTTTAATGTGCATCTGGAAATAAATGTCGATATTATTAACTCCCACAATATTTCTCTTACGTGAAGGCCGGAGAGGGAGACCTGACAGGTGACGGTATCAGATGGTTCACCTGGCTTCCCTTATTAAAGACTGAACATGTTTGGATCGGTATGGGATCACCTGAAGATTCGCCTCCCTCATAGCTTATTTCACCTGAATATTCGCCACCCTCATAGCTTATTTCACCTGAATATTCGCCACCCTACCCTAACCTCATCTCCCTATCGTAATCTAACAGGAGCCAATGTAAAGTACCCTACCCTACCCTACAATTAGCAGTAGGGTGGTTAATCCTCAGGTGAAGTAAGCTGGGACTGTAGGAAGTATATAGAAGGACTCATGAAAGAGTTCATACCTATATTGTAAGAGTACAGTTGCCTCCAGATGAACGTACCACAGCTCAGGTACGAGATGTGGCAACGCAGCTCTTAGTCAGGGCTGAACGCGTGGGAATGAAACAATAGAATTACCTCGTTCGTGATAAAGTATATATATATAAACTATGAAGCAGGTAAAAATATAAACGAACCTTTTAATACGTGTTATGCAGCGTTGTAGTGTAGCCGATAAACAGTTTCACGCCCATGACTACCGCACTGCGTCGCCACCTGAGCCCTCATGGTACGTGGTGGAGAGATAATGGCCATACTGTAAGAGTATAGTCACCCACAAAAGTCCTGTCGCCTCCCCTTCTGAACCACGAACCTCGAGATTCAGACTAATGAATCTGAAGCATTTATGGACAGAATAATGCATCAACATCTATTGCTTCGGTATCACGAGTCTCAATCTCGGGGTTGGTGGTTCAGAAGGGGAGGCGACAGGACGTTTGAGGGCGACTCTACATGACATGACCATATACATTTTTTCCATCCCAGCTATTTTTTTTCTTCAAATCTACAATAAGTCGAAAACACCATAACACCTTGACTTATTAGTTTACTCTTAGTCTTTCCTATCAAACAAACAGACAAACATTACCACTAGATATCATTTCTAATATTAGTTATGGGCGGTGATCCGTACCCGGAGTGAAATTAATTTATTCTATGATCCGGAAATGTCTGGCAGGTGTTGTGAGTGTTGTCACCTGAGGGGGCAGTCTATTTATGAGGTGCCATCTTTATTTAGCTCGTCTTGACTGAGAGAGAGAGAGAGAGGGGGGCGGCGAAGGCATGAATTAATTACCCTCTCAAGGTGATAGTTCAAGCCACCTGGTAACTTTATTATCTTAATTAGCAGGTGAATCGAAGGTATGATTCTAAAGGCAGGTGATTTACTGGGAATAATTCTGAGTTACTGTCGACTCACTGTTATGATTCTATATGGCTGCCAAAGGAAGGAATCTCTGGCGTGATTCTGAGGTTGTTGTCGGTCAGGTGTGTTACTGAATCTTGTCGAATAATCGCATCAGTGTTATCTCTCTCTCTCTCTCTCTCTCTCTCTCTCTCTCTCGGGTAAATCTATTCCTTTGAGTAACGAGTTTTGTAATTCCTTCTTGTGTATGCGTAAGACGATAACATGTATGTAATGTATGTATGTATGTATGTATGTATGTATGTATGTATGTATGTCCAAATATGAGAAGTCATTTTTAATCGTGTGTGGCAGCAGTTCAATTAATTAACAGATTTTCTGACTGACTGACTGACTGACTGACACTTCACTGAGATCATTTTTTTTATCCAATGCCTCAACTCCTCTCTCTCTACCCCTTTGTTTCCTAATCCTCCCCTTACTCCTCACCTCCTGCCCTTACCCCTCGTCTCCCAGCCTCCCTTAATTCCTTCCCTCCTTTTCTCACCCACATCTTCCCTCCCTCCTCCCCAACCTTCCTTTCCTCCTCCCAAAAATCCCTCCCTCGCCCCTAAAATCCTTCCCTCACCCCCAAAATCCCTCCCTCACCCCCTAAATCCCTCCCTCACCCCTAAAATCCCTCCCTCGCCCCCTAAATCCCTCCCTCACTCCCAAAATCCCTCCCTCGCCCCCTAAATCCCTCCCTCGCCCCTAAATCCCTCCCCCACCCCCTAAATCCCTCCCCCACCCCCTAAGTCCCTCCCTCACCCCCAAAATCCCCCTCACCCCAAAATCCCTCCCTCACCCCCTAAATCCCTCCCTCACCCCTAAAATCCCTCCCTCGCCCCCTAAATCCCTCCCTCACTCCCAAAATCCCTCCCTCGCCCCCTAAATCCCTCCCTCGCCCCTAAATCCCTCCCCCACCCCCTAAATCCCTCCCCCACCCCCTAAGTCCCTCCCTCGCCCCCTAAGTCCCTCCCTCGCCCCCTAAATCCCTCCCTCGCCCCCTAAATCCCTCCCTCGCCCCCTAAATCCCTCCCTCGTCCCCTAAATCCCTCCCTCGCCCCCTAAATCCCTCCCTCGCCCCCTAAATCACTCCCTCGCTCCCTAAATCCCTCCCTCACTCCCAAAATCCCTCCCTCGCCCCCTAAATCCCTCCCTCGCCCCCTAAATCCCTCCCTCACCCCTAAAATCCCCCCTCGCCCCCTAAATCCCTCCCTCGCCCCCTAAATCCCTCCCTCACTCCCAAAATCCCTCCCTCGCTCCCTAAATCCCTCCCTCACTCCCAAAATCCCTTCCCCACCCTCAAAATCCCTCCCTCACCCCCAAAATCCCTCCCTCGCTCCCTAAATCCCTCCCTCCACCCCTAAAATCCCTTCCCCACCCTCAAAATTCCTCCCTCATCCTCAAAATCCATCTCAACCCCCACAACCATCAAGCTAATTAACTACAGGTGACTCAGGTGTGTAAGACCTTAGACCAGGTGTGGGGAAAGTGTGGCCGGTGACCATACTACAGTTCAGTGTTTAAAGGGAGAGACTCAGGCGAGGTTTAAAGGGAGACTCAGGGGAGGTTTAAAGGGAGACTCAGGGGAGGTTTAAAGGGAGACTCAGGGGAGGTTTAAAGGGAGACTCAGGAGGAGGTTTAAAGGGAGACTCAGGGGAGGTTTAAAGGGAGACTCAGGAGGGAGGTTTAAAGGGAGACTCAGGGGAGGTTTAAAGGTGACTTGAGTCGCGCGATAACACTGCCATCAGGATAACCGTTCCCACGCTTTAGATGGTACAGAGTGCGTCGGGAGTAAGTGAGTGGTGGCCATCTGTTGATATCTGTTGTGGGCGGACGGAAGTGTTTGTCACTGACGGCACTTTGAGGGCCACTGACACTGGTAGACATCTGTTAATATTTGTCAGTCGTAAAGACCGTGGGTCTTTGTCCCTGGTGCTTGGGGTCGCCGACACAGTTTTCATGATATATGTAAACACCGCGGTGGTCCTTGTCACTGGCACTTTAAAGGTGACCGATAAAGTGCCCACTGTCTGACTTTTCCTTGGGGTGCACTATCGAGCACTGTATGATAATCACTTATTGCACTGATGACTTGAATGTTTTGCTGAGAAAGTTCCTTAAGTGCACTATAGGAACACTGCTCCGTAATCAATCGTTCACTAATCACTAGAATGTTTTGCTGAATAGATCCCGGTGTAGTAAGGCTGGTAGGGCGTTGGGGTATAGCAGGGGGAGTGGCAGGGCCAAACAGACTCGGCCTGGCTGCTAAAACCGGGAGCGCCTTCGGGGTACGTCTTATCTCACTGACGGTTGACAAGTGTGTGAATGTATGTATGTATGTATGTATGTATAGAGAGGGATGGGAAGAAAGAAAGAAATAGAGAGAGAGAGAGAGAGAGGGGGGGGGAAATAATACATAGAGACATACATAGATACAAGTAATAGAGAGAATAAGTAAATTTATGATAGAAAATAAAGTTGTGTGAGTGACGGCGGAGTAATATTGGTGGTGCGTATTCTGTTTGTTTATTGTCCACACAAAGATTCATTTAATGGAAAGTGGAGTTACCGCTGGCCTCATATTTAAATGTGATTAAAGGCACTCTTGTTGTAATGGCCATAGGGATAATGGTAATAGGAATGTT
>CAUDMG010000146.1:72500-101674 GCA_958450375.1 Homarus gammarus
ACCACCACCACCGCCACCGCCATCACCACCACCACCACCACCGCCACCACCACCACCACCACCACTACTACTACTACCACCACCACCACTACCACCTCCACCACTACCACCTCCACCACCACCGCCGCCACCACCACCACCACCACCACCACCACCGCCACTACCACCACCACCACCACCACTACTACTACTACCACCACTACCACTACCACCTCCACCGCCATCACCACCACCACCTCCACCACCACCGCCACCACCACCACCGCCACCGCCACCACCGCCACCGCCACCGCCATCACCACCACCACCTCCACCGCCACCACCACCACCACCACCGCCACCACCGCCACCGCCATCACCACCACCACCACCGGATCCATTATAAGCACGTCTCAGTGTTTTATAGCCCTGGAAATAGCTGTAACTCACCCCCCCTCCCTCGTACCTTATAAGAGAAGGTTCTTAAGCTGCCTCTTCATTGTAATCTAATATAACCATTCGTACGTCTCTCTCTCTCTCTCTCTCTCTCTCTCTCTCTCTAATAAATTTCTTGAGGTACACTAAAAATAATAGCGGTTATATTTGTTTTGTTTTTATCTTATTTATTTCGTCTTTTTTTCTTTATTTTTCGTTTTCTTATTATCTGTTTTATGTTTACTTTTGTTTTTCTTTTTTTATTTATTATAGTATTTTTATTTTATATTGTTATTTTATTTTTAGTAATTTATTGTTTTATTTTATTATTATCACTGTATCATATTTTATTTTAATTATATTTGAATTATTTATTATTTATTATTTTTTACATTGTCGTTCGTTATTGTCTTTGTTAGGATTACTTTTGTTGTTTTATATACTGGATGATGGTCAGTATTGTTCTCTAGTGAGGGAGAGTATGTATGTATGTATGGATGTATGTATGTATGTATGTATGTATGTATGTATGTATGTATGTATGTAATAATAATAATAATAATAATAATAATAATAATAATTAACGGTTTATTGAGAAAATTCTGCAGCCTTAAGGCTGTAAAATATACTTTAAACCTAAATGACTTATTACATACAAAGACATGGGGTGTGTGTGGGTCGTTTAACAAAGGCTTTCGTTACTAAAAGTAGAAGGAACATGCATTGAACATACAAATTATTATAGTTTACAGTTGATGGCCCGGGCTGGTGTCTTGGTATACTGTGTGAGGTCACGTAGGCCACGTGGTGTAGTGACTCGTCCGTAGGTATTGACATGAAGGACCTCTGTGGTCATGGAGACACCGGGTGGTGTGGTGTTCACATAGTGCAGTAACTCGTCCTCGGGTGTTAATATGAAGGACCTCACATGGTCATGGAAACACCGGGTGGTGTGGTGTTCACATAGTGCAGTAACTCGTCCTCGGGTGTTAATATGAAGGACATCACGTGGTCATGGAGACACCGGGTGGTGTGGTGTTCACATAGTGCAGTAACTCGTCCTCGGGTGTTAATATGAAGGACCTCACGTGGTTATGGAAACACCGGGTGGTGGCACAGTACCTCACTCTCTGCTGGGTGGTGTTGTGTTATCTCGTAGTCAGGTGTAAAGCCGGCCCACTGTTATTCCCAGGGTGGACTGATTAACACCTCCTGGTCAGAAGATAGTGGATGGTTCCCAGGGGTGCTTATCTCACTGGTGGGTCACTGCTCTCACCGTTACTGCCTAGTGCTCAATTCACTGGCTTAAACACTGTTCATCAATGTTCAACACTGATCCCACTTCTTTCCAAAACGAAATTGTCACTTTTGATTATGTTGATATCCCGGTGGTGAGGATGGGTCGGGGAGAGGGACTTGGGGAATGGGGCCGAACATGGCCAAGGGGAACAGTAGGAGCAGCGCCTGATAGGTCTTGACCCTACGGTGGTTAAGGATATATGTATGTAATATATGTATGTATGTATGTATGTATGTATGTATGTATGTAACCTCAAAAACACCCAAATCAATGGCTCACTTTGTACTCCTCAATCTGAATCACTGAGTAGAGAAAATTGCTCAAACAAAGGTGGATTCTGATGACTTGTACCACTGAACCGAGACCAATTTCTTCCCGTTCTTGTTTCCTCACCTTTGAAATTACCGAAAACAAACCCCAGACCTGGAATTCGACATCGAGGTCAGACTCTACCTTCAACAAATCCAGTATATAATAATATTTTCCTTGGTAAATTGATCCAGAAAATTGGCAAATAAAAAAATTCCATCCAAAACGAAGGGGAGAAAGTGGGTAATTGGATGAAATTGTTTTTATTTAATTTTTTTTGGCATCGATTTTGTTCTGCCTTGTCTCTGTTGTGGATATTCTTTCATCGTTTTACACACACACACACACACACACACACACACACACGCCCGCGCTCGTTTGTATAGTCCACATCACACAGCTTTTTCCATACATCAATTAAAATATACACAATTGAATACAGGCATCACACATATTGTTATGGAAGTTACATAATGATTTCACATACTACAATATATACTTTTAAATTGTGTTCTTTCCTTTCTATATATTCATTGTTGTCTTTTCATCTACCATATACATCAATTTACTTTCATACTTTCTGTTTCTTAGTAAATTCAAAGGTAAATCTCTTCCATACTCCATTCATACGCTTATTTTTCTTTTGTTTTTTTCTCTCTTATTCTCTCTTTTTGTTGACATTATTTACAGAATATTCATAAATAATAGCTTCATCCTTTGCCTTGGTGGGCTGGGGTCGCCATCCCTCAGGTATACTGATGACGTCATGTTGGATTAGTAGAATATTAGTGTTTTTTTTTTTTTACTTTCTCTCTTAAGTCCCTTTTATTATCCATTCTTCTTTGTTTGTGTTTTCATTATTTTGTACTTATTTCATCCCTCTTTCTATTTCAGGTTTTCTCGATTCTTCTCTGTTCCCTCTCATCTCCCTCTCCTTATTTATTTATTTTTACATCTCCTAATGCCTCATTTTATTCTTCTCTTTTCGTATCCTTTCACCGCCTCTCCATTTTTCTTGCAGTTTTCTATTCCTCCTCCTCCTCCTTCTCCTCCTTACCCGCCTCCTCCTTCTCTCCCCCCCTCCTCCTCCTTCTCCCCCCCTCCTACTCCTTCTCTCACCCTCCTCCCTGGGTCGACTGGTTGGGTATTCATAGCTAAACTTTTATCCTCAAGCATTAATTGACGTCATCTCCTGTTTTATTAATTTCTTCTTTCATTTTCCATTCCTTTTTATTATTTCCCTTTTCCCATTATACATTCTTATATTCTTCTTATATGTTTCTTAACTAATCGTATCATCTCTTTAATTAGTTTTATTTTTTTTTCGTGTTGCTTCTTCGTGTTCTCCCTCCCTCCCTCCCTCCCTCCCTCCCTCCCTCCTTCGTGCCTTTGGTGGTCATAGTGGCTAGTTAACTCCCGCCGCCACTAACGCCACCACCGCCGCCACTAACGCCACCACCGTCGCCACTAACGCCACCACCGCCGCCACTAACGCCACCACCGCCGCCACTAACGCCACTACCGTCGCCACTAACGCTACCACCGCCGCCACTAACGTCACCACCGCCGCCACTAACGTTACCACCGCCGCCACTAACGCCACCACCGCCGCCACTAACGTCACCACCGCCGCCACTAACGCCACCACCGCCGCCACTAACGCCACCACCGCCGCCACTAACGCCACCACCGCCGCCACTAACGCCACCACCGCCGCCACTAACGCCACCACCGCCGCCACTAACGCCACCACCGTCGCCACTAACGCCACCACCGTCGCCACTAACGCCACCACCGCCGCCACTAACGTCACCACCGTCGCCACTAACGTCACCACTGCCGCCACTAACGCCACCACCGCCGCCACTAACGTCACCACCGCCGCCACTAACGCCACCACCGCCGCCACTAACGCCACCACCGCCGCCACTAACGCCACCACCGCCGCCACTAACGCCACCACCGTCGCCACTAACGTCACCACCGCCGCCACTAACGTCACCACCGCCGCCACTAACGCCACCACCGCCGCCACTAACGCCACCACCGCCGCCACTAACGCCACCACCGTCGCCACTAACGCCACCACCGCCGCCACTAACGTCACCACCGTCGCCACTAACGTCACCACCGCCGCCACTAACGCCACCACCGCCGCCACTAACGTCACCAACGCCACCACCGCCGCCACTAACGCCACCACCGCCGCCACTAACGCCACCACCGTCGCCACTAACGTTACCACCGCCGCCACTAACGTCACCACCGCCGCCACTAACGCCACCACCGCCGCCACTAACGCCACCACCGTCGCCACTAACGCCACCACCGTCGCCACTAACGCCACCACCGCCGCCACTAACGTCACCACCGTCGCCACTAACGTCACCACTGCCGCCACTAACGCCACCACCGCCGCCACTAACGTCACCACCGCCGCCACTAACGCCACCACCGCCGCCACTAACGCCACCACCGTCGCCACTAACGTCACCACCGCCGCCACTAACGTCACCACCGCCGCCACTAACGCCACCACCGCCACCACCGCCGCCACTAACGCCACCACCGTCGCCACTAACGCCACCACCGCCGCCACTAACGTCACCACCGTCGCCACTAACGTCACCACCGCCGCCACTAACGCCACCACCGCCGCCACTAACGTCACCAACGCCACCACCGCCGCCACTAACGCCACCACCGCCGCCACTAACGCCACCACCGTCGCCACTAACGTCACCACCGCCGCCACTAACGTCACCACCGCCGCCACTAACGCCACCACCGCCGCCACCACCGCCACACACACACACACCTCATCCACCATGTACTATATGTTTTATCTTGGCGTTGTGGCCTGACAGCGCTATCATTAATTACAAAATGTTAACCCAACCATTAAGTTCAGGAGACTAGATATAATGACAGAAATAAGACTTGAATTAATCTCTTAACAATACACCAGCAGAAAATTCCCAAGTAACTGCAGCCCAAAACATGTAACTGGATTCTGAATTAACTTATCGGTTCTATGTGTTGCAGATATCACCAATGAAACCATTCTCACACTCCAGAAGCAATAAATAAAAATCACGATAGTAAAATGTTGACCATGAAACGTATTTAGTGAAGTAGAAAACATTGGGGGAAAACTGATAATTCTGTCGCATTGCGTGTAGAATATGATGAATTGGGGATTAACTCTCGCATTTGTGGTCCCTGTCTGTCTGTCTGTCTGTCTATTGAGTGGAAGTCGCGCTTATAGTCTTTGCCCATGAGGAGGACCGGTAGCCACATTCTCTTCATTACACCTAAATATATAACGTCTCTCTCTCTCTCTCTCTCTCTCTCTCTCTCTCTCTCTCTCTCTCTCTCTCTCTCTCTCTCTCTCTCTCTCTCTCTCGTTACTGCTCACCTGGGAGAAGTTACTAAAAAAAGATCTAAAATTTTCGTACCTGCTAGTATAAAAAAAGATGGACACAATATACTTTAAGAGGTTTTCTCCTCCCACGAGAGACATTAAAATTTTTTTTTTTTTTGCTAAATGTCTGCAGATTTTATTAATGTTTCAAGTGAACTTTACTCTCCTGAAATGTATCACTTGTCTCTCTGCCTTAGATCTCGTAGGTAATAAATTTATATGAAGTACCTTATTCTTTTTATATTATATTATTGGTCACTCATTTGTATAGTGAGCTAACGTCATGAGTGCTTAGGATCTATGGAACATTGTTTGTGTGGCACAGTAAGAGGCCGAGTATTCTTATGAATATTTTCACTTTTGGGTTTTGATGTTGCTTGTAGGGATGTGAGGGAAAGTACTTTTTATTGATTGTGTTTGATGATCATTCTTATAGAAACCTCTCGAGGCTATTGGGGGTCTTCCGTGGTCCTAAACTGCGGGAGGGAACTGTGTGTTAATCTTCTTAGGAGATGGTTTACTCAGCTAGGTGTGTGTTCTTTACAGCTTTTCCGTTTTAATATCTTTATTAAATCGCTCTCGCTACATAATGTTGGCTGTATTTTGTAACATTTAACAAATATAAAGATAGAATCAACGTCTTAGTTATGAAACCACGAGACGTCATTCCTTCAGTGACAACAAGTCGTGGATTACCAAATAACTTTATCCACTGGCAGCGCTGCAGGAGCGCCTCATGGTGAGATAGTATAGGTAATGCTTAGTGAAGACTTGTGTCTTTACTATGACTCCAACTCTGGCGTTCAGTAGACATTATGGCACGGCAGGTATGCAAATTGTGTTGGTTCAAGTTGAATATTCATGGCTGTACTTGGATCATTTTAGTCATATCAATTGTGCTTTATTTATTTATAATGTTAGTCACTAAATAAGGACCAAGTTCATCTGTATATATTTCCTCTTATGACTTTCTCAGTTTAACACGACTAATGGATCCGTCCACCACATGGCCATTTGTTGTCAAAGATCAACGCTTCAGAATATTTTGGGAGGTTATTGCAACAAAATTATAGTTAATTAAACCAGACAACACTAAAGATGTAAATTTACAATATTTATATTTTCATCTTTATATTTTTTTGTGAACCAAAAATAAATAGGCCCACCAATTTCTTGTTTGCGGTCTTCATGTTGACATTATTGTTTCTTCTTTTTGTTGGTTAATTTTATGCCAACAGTAAATTTCTTTTGTTCTTGTTATGTTTACGTGAAACTGAAGGTTCATTCACTAACAACTCACAATATTTTTTTTTATCCTTAACAACGACAAATTTTTCTTGCCTAATATATACCCCAGTCATTTACATTTTTATCCCAACTGTATTTGCAATTATTTTTTTCTCTGGAGGCAAGTGAAAGAGGAAGAAAATCTACATAATTTTGGGAGGCAAAATTCCCATTGCATTTGGCCCCGTGTGAGAGCGGGGTAGTCATGAACAGTGATGGCTGAGAGAGAGACAAATGTAGTCATTACTGGGACCTCCCGTGTGCTGTCTCCCTGGGGAATGTCGCCATCAAGTTGCTGTGTCGCCCCGCGTAAACATCCCGATGGGTGGGCAGAAGGGGGGGTGGAGGCTTAATTCTGGGGGAGGGAGGGTGTATAGGAAGAGGACAAGGGAGGAGATGTGGGGAGAATTAAGGGAGATATTATATGAACGGCAACGGGGAGAGTAATAGGGAGATGGTTATATTGTTGCCGTTTAAGTCGCCTAGGAGAGAAAAAAGTTATTACCGGCTTAATTCAGTTCTGTAATTTTTAAGTTCTTTTGTTTTTGTCCTCAGACTGTTTTGCGTACGTGGTAATATATGCCTAGAAACTCTGTAGGTGTTACGTAAATGAATAAATGATAAAACTGTAAATGTAATTGCGATTGAACTCAACTGATTGAGTTCTTGTCACTTGAAATTGTGTTTTAATGTTTATAAATTTTATTTGAACAATGTAATATTCTTCCTTAAGTTTATGGATATTTTTATCAATAAATTAGCGGAACTAAACTTTGCCTAGCCGAGCCAATCAGGATATTTCATTGACTCGTGAGGCTCCTGTGGTGCTCCATTGTTTACTGTTGGATGTACTACATTGTCCCAGTGTTTATTACGGTTATTTTAGACATTATTGAGTGAATCAAGTGACAGTCACGTGCCTGGACTTTCTCGAGACAGAAAACGGGAAAATAAACGTCAGTGTTAAGTGATATTACTGACCAAACGGGAACGTAACAGTGAGCCTTATGTGAGTTGGGACGCCAAGCAACAGGTCTCTACACGTACTAGTGGACCGCCAGTGATCGAAAGATTTTAACGACCCTATCGAGACAACAAGAGTCGTAATGTTCATTCTGAAATTCATCGACTCCACAAGCACAGATAGTTTTATATAATCGACCTACTAGAGTTTATGATGACTGGCAAATCTCTGAAGTCTCCCTCTTTGATCATTGTTGGCGGGCATATGATGTACTTGTTACGTCTCTTAATGCGCCTCCTTAATTTCATCCGCCTTAGAACCATATTGGGAGGACCATCATTTTACATGTCGAGTGTAGCGAGGGTCGGGTCAGAGAGTTACTTATACACGGACGACCAGATGGAATAATAGAATCCTAGACATTATTATTATTATTATTATTATTATTATTTCCCATTTTCCTGTCCATGGCAGCCTGTTTACACTTACAGAAATATATTTCCCAGACGAATTTTGTCATGTTTACATTCTCAAGCGGGTGTTTATTTTGTTGTACATATATTCTACATACCGAATCCCTGGAGGAATTTTCATAACGCTTCCACGGGAGAATGGACGAGACCTTGGGGAGTTTACCTCTGAAGTCTCGTAGGTGTCTTGACCTTGTATATGTGAAAGGGTCATGGCGATATTTGCACATCTTTTACCTTCACTTAACAACTCCCAACTACACATCTCGAACTTCAGTAGGCTTTCGCAGATACTGAGGCGCATCTCCGGATAAACTGTGAATCTCTCTTGCAGATCTCGGTTAAGAATATGGTGTGCTCAGTTACCTACACATCTCACTTTAGAGAATCTCGTTGAATTTGCACTTGAAGCCTTAAGCTGCACATCACAAAGCAGCTCTTGATGGTCTTAAATGAACATCAAAGACAAGTTTATGTCACCGGTCCAACACATCACAGATTAATGAATTAGCACTCTCCAACTAACACATCTCTCACTTTACTCAAGCATCCCACAATAAGAACTGGCCAACTTGCTATACCAACTCCAAGGATTTTGTTCCCAATCTCATATAAACGATGACAAGACAGAGTAACACATGAGGATTCATCTACACTAAACACACATTATGGAAGCTGCACCCACCAAAATACCCGGAACAGAATAAAGCCAACCAGCTTCCATATCTCTGATCATACGTCCAGTTGACACACATCTTAAGTCGTTGGTTCTCCTGCCGACATATGTCAGTCTACGGAATGACCAACCAGTTCTCACATCTCAAACTGGGATATTGGCCAACGCATGACAGACCAAATTATCAGTCGCCCTATCAGCACATCTTAGACCAAAACGCAACGAGAGTCCTGTCCCTCCCCCCAGTCAACCTTTGTCTCACATCCATCTTACCTCACTATGTCGGGTATATCACATCGTGTCAATGAGAAACTAAAAATAAAAAGGAAGAAAAACTTCTCCCAAAAAGAAGTCAAAATGTCTAACACTCCACACTCCTCTTGCTTCTATCACCATCATGTCTTATGGTTTGGCCCCTTTGATTTTTGTTCAGCCATACCGTAGAAAAAAATCCTATCAGGCGTTAATATGCTGTTCAATAATTTTAGCTTATGGAAATGTCGGTCTGAGGCTCTGCGTGACATCTTTCTTGTCTGGTTCAAACACCATGGACCTCCAGAGACTAGTTACCCCGTACGCTCTTGGACCAGAATGTTGGCCTTCCTACCAGTCACATCTCGGTCCAGAATATTGGGTCTTCCTGGCTGCTCGTCTCAATGGCCAGCTTAGACCTTGTAGTGCTGGACGTTGTCTGATGCTGCATACACAAGATGAAGTCCCTGAAACGCTTTGTCCACTGGACTTGACGATGGTGGCTAACAAGCGGAGTAGGGAGGGAGAAAGAGGACAGACAGACATAGACAGACAGACAGAGAAAAAGGTAGAAATAGAAACGGGTGGAGAGTAAAAGAGAGACAAATCAGACAGACAGGCAGAGATGGACGGACAGCAAGAGAGAGAGAGAGACAGGCAGACAACGAGAAAGAGATAAAATGATAAACTGATTCACAGCCGGATGGACAGAAACATAAATAAAAGAAAGAGACGCTTCACTTTTAATAAATAGACTGAAGGACACAGTTTGTTGAGGATAAACAACAGTAACGACACGAGACAAGGATACAGCATGGTTTATGGTGTGGGACTGATCAACCACGGATAGCACCACTAGCAGCCGTGAATAGCTTGACCCCCAGAGGACAGTATTGTTCACCTGTACATTCGACAGCCGTTTAGCTTTCACGTTAACGAAAAATACATGTGAAGGTTGACGTTTCCAGTGAGCGATAAAATTTGCAGTGAAAAAGACTCGATCGTCGGTGAATTGCTCAGTTTGTGGTGAAAGTCGGAATGTACAGTCGGCCATTCTGTTATTCAGTTGTTGTTTTTTCGGTAAATTCCCCTCACAGTGACCGGAAAATTTCTACAGTGAAGGGCACAATTATTGACAGTGAACAAAATGATTCCGGTAAACGGCGGAGCAAGCCGGTTGATGGAGCAACATTGAGAGATCAAACATATTGTGGTAGGAATTGAAAGGTTTCGGGCCGGATGGAATGGCTACAAGCGTCTCAAACTTGTATGAGCAAATGACATCCAGTGATCATGGTGTTGGCGAGACATTTTTGATGTACGCTTTCGTCTGGTTTCTCTCTCTCTCTCTCTCCCTATCTCTCTTTTTTCCCTTTTCCTTCTCCCTCTGTCTCTCATTTCCGTCTTCCCTGTGCCTTTCTTTCTCTTCCCTCTCTCCTAATCTATGCAGGATGGCAATGCACTTTTCGGTATCATATTAGTTGGTAAAATAACTTACCAACTTTATATGACAGGTGAACAGCTAGCCAGGAGAAGTAGATTTCCACAGCGTAAGTAATGAATAGTGACGGGAACAACAACACGAAGCCCGTAGGAGAGAGGAACAACCCGGAAGTCAAGCCAGGAGTTTGTTGAGTTAGACTAATTGGGGTAACTGCTTTAGACTGTGATTGGCCACTGATGGAGTCCTGATACAGTGGCGTCATAGTGGAGGAGTCCTGATACAGTGGCGTCATAGTGGAGGGGTCCTGATACAGTGACGTCATAGTGGAGGAGTCCTCATACAGTGACGTCAAGGTGGAGGGGTCCTGATACAGCGACGTCATAGTGGAGGAGTCCTCATACAGTGACGTCAAGGTGGAGGAGTCCTGATACAGTTGCGTCATAGTGAAGGATTCCTGATAGTGCCTTCAAAGTGAAGGAGTCCTGAAACTCTAGTACAAAGCCATGCGATAATTGTGCCACAGATTGACTCCTGAAATAGACATAGTATAGCTTAATAACAGACAGGTAACTAACAATACATCGTTATTACTCAGGTACAGTAGTTCCTCGGAGCCCTGACTTGCACCAGCGTCCAGAGGGAGAGAGAGAGAGATAGCACACGCTTGTACACCTTAACAATGGTGCCAGTGGTGGTTGAAGGCAGGTTGAAAGCTCCTTGCTCTTAAGGTAGCTTCCATTACCGTTTCATTTTGGAGGTTGAGGGAAAAGCCAGGCGTTGTTGAAAGCTCGTTCAGGCGTTGTTTTATGGCACGAGCTTGAGTGTGCTGGTGGAATGGAGGCGGCCTCGTTAAGACGCCATTATACATCTACAGGAGCACAGGAAGATTGGCGGACAAGTTGGGGGGAATTTGATAACTTTATATATTGCCGTATTGAAGGGTCGAGGCATCAGGAGGGGAGAGAGTTGGTTAAGGTCAGTCATATCCCCAGGTCACGGTCATAAAGGTCATGTGGTCGACTATTAGCTACTAACCATGATTTTTTTTTGAGAACCATCCCGGAGAAAATATTTCCCTCTCAGTGAATCTATTAATGAATACACAAAGACTTGTTCAATCCGTCAGTGAGAACGTCCGACCGAGTTTCCTTTCTTTCCTTAAACTCAAATTTGTATACAGTTAATAGAAAAATGAACTAAACTTAATGGTGAATTGGCTGGAAGAGGGATATAGAGAGCTAAATATATTTGGTTTAATTTTCATTTTTCTGTATTTCTGTCGAACCGTAAGGACGTAAAGCATTATAATAAAATATCAATACTAAATTTTACTCAAATTGAATATAACGAATGAACAAGAGTAAGGTTGACATTGAATTATAAAATAGAAGAAAACTATTCAACACCAGAAATACATAAATTGAGAGTTAGAGACAGTTAGAAGGGACAAAGAGTCAGGTGTAGTAACACAGTGATATGCGAAACATTAAGTCTCATTCTTAGCCTCAAGGGTTATCTGTGATTTAATTTATTCAGCTCACTCGCCCCCAATAGTCACTTGACGCTGACCTTCACTAAATTTGCCACTTGTTACTCCAGGTAGGTGCTAATCACCCTGACATCCTCTCTGGTGGTCCTTCACACTGCCTCGCACACGGTAGGTCGTCCGATGTATGATGAAAAAAGTACTCGTAGTTCTGCACCTTAAAAATTTCACTGTTGAGGAAAGCTCATAGGAAAAGATTCCAAATAGAAGTCTGTGCATCCATGTGTTGTGGATTGCAGATTACTTCCTTTAAACCTTTTATTTTGCTAGTGGGAATCCCTACACACGACAGCCACCACGTCTCGGTTATATCATCGTCTTTAGCCTGTGGAAGATTGTTTGGCTCTACTCGACAACTGGACCTCTTGGGAAAATATAGTGTTGTAGACTGTAGAGGTGAGGAGATGTGGCACTTCTATGACATTCTGAGCCACGTTTAGATATTTACGAGCGCAAGGAATTCAGCGGCTTTAAGATACTGGGGATGTATAACTGAACTACACAAGTTTTAAGACACTCCATGTTGTTGAAGTTTGCTTCCATCTAAAGTACTGAACTTTTCTTTGATCTCGTCTTTCATGCTTCTATCAAACAAAGGTTCAAGACGATTGGCAAGAAGTGCCACATGATTTAAGCGAACCGGGATAAAGTCTGGTGATGTGAGAAGAGTAAACACCAGGAAGATCATTTAATTATTCTTTCTTGCGGTCATCGCTTGGTGTTGGTCTCTCGTTTCCTGTGTTACTTGACGCTGAAGGTTGTGTTGAATCATTGATGCAGGATTACCTTTACAAGAGAGAGAGAGAGAGAGAGAGAGAGAGAGAGAGAGAGAGAGAGAGAGAGAGAGATTAGAAAAGAGAAATTTAAAAAACAGTAATAGGGATAAAGAATCTGAAGTAGCGAACCTTACGAACATAAAATGAGAAGGTAAGACAGTACAAAATAAATAATGAATATAAATGCACAAGATACTAAGACAGGCAGGTGGACACAGTAAAAATAAATACCTAATCAAAAAAGAAAGGGAAGAAAATTAGCAAAATTAGTCCTGGCGTTCTTTGTTGGAGCTAGATTATGCGGGAAGCCTAGTTGGTTCTTTTCATCACGCTCGTTAAGTAAAGCTCGACTCTTCTTAATTTTTGAATGTTTACACAATACACAAAGGATGCATCGCAATTTCAACAAGTTGCTCTTTTGTGCTTAGGTCTGAATTGTAAATTATCTGTGTTAATAGATATATGTGCTGACCTTTTTTTGTGATGCGAAACTTGACAGCCTTTTGTTTTTATTCTTAGACTTTAGACTAAGCACAAGAGAAGGAACCTTACCTTGGCCTGGAGCCTTGTTAACATTTAAAGCTTCCCTGATTACTTATTTATTTGTTTATTTGTTTATTTATTTTTCTTTATTTAATTCTTAGGGTAGAAATTCTAGGTGTCTCCAGTTTCATCACATCTTACTGCGGGGTTGAGTTTGAGGGAAAAAATTGAGGAAATAGATGAAGAGAATGTGGAAACACTGAACCATGAAGTGGGTTGAGAGGAATGAATGAAAGAATGGCAACTAAAGTTAGAGGTGAATGTATTAAAGGTGAACGAGAATAGTTGACTCTTATTTGGGGTATTCTGTACGCTGGCTCATCTATTATGAAGGGTTTGATTTGCATAACTTAATAACACCTTTGACGTCAACTCTTATATTTGTCTAGCTAGTTGCTCAGTGTCTATGGGTGACTCAGGTGTTTAATAGTATAGCTGTATAAACCTTTTTCAAGTTAATTACAGCATTGTCATAGGTAAGAATTAAATAATTTTATGACGAAGGGAAAGTTTTAGAACACTTTCATTGGGTATACTGGACGATATTATTGACGTGTTCAGCAGTAGAACAAGAATCATCAGAAAGAAATACTATAAAGGAAAAGCTAAATAAAGATCCACAAGTCCTTCCTAGTCTTCACGATCATAAAATGCCAGCTGTGCACTGATACAACCTGTCGTTGGCTGGACAAAAGAGAGTTAGTCTCAGAGACAAGACAATGGTCAGCAGAGACAAGACGAGATGAAACTTTCAGAGAGTAAGAGTTGGGATAATTAGTTGAAGAAGGTATCCAGCAGTATCGGGAGTGTCGACCAGGTGGTGGGGTGGTAATGTTCCTCCCCCTACACAAGTGAAGTACCTATGTTAACCTTTCCGTGTAGTGGTTGTTGAGATCACGTCCTCGTTTTGAGTTCGGTTGTAGGAGATGGTTAAATATTAAATATATGAGGCGTGTATATATATAGTTTAACAGATTTATACTTTTATTGGCTAAGTCTTACTCATAGGAAAATATAGATTCTGCCCACTATTGATGATTTAGTGTTTTATCTTGACCTGAAACTGACAACTAATCATCACTTTTCCTTTCCACTGATTACAGGTATACTGCGTTCCAGTAGGCGGAGATGTTTATATATTAGGAGGGATTAGTCGTGTTCACCTGGGATACTGAGGTGCATGATTTATTCAGATAAAAGAACCTGAAAAATATGTACTGTATATATACGGTATTTACAGCTCTTGCATCTATCTCATTATTAACATTTCATAAACACGAATAACGAATAAAAGTAGATTCATTTCAAAAGTACACTGATAATGTCATACCAAAGATATAGAGAAAATGGTGTAATATAAAATAGAGATTTCTTCCTGCGGTGAATCAAATGTTCATATAAAAAAGTAGAATATCTTCCATTGTTGTTACTATAGGCCTGCACCAGCTTATTGAACTATGAGAATTATTATTTAGTGATCAGTATGACTTTATTTTTGTTTTACAACAAACAACAATAAAATCCTGGTTAAACTTATCTCTTCACAGCGATTGTTATTTATTTCTGTACAACAATTTAAGGGTAGGTTTAGTAAGGACGTAAATGAATTTTATATATATTGTACTGTGCAGCTCAGGAAGACTGATGGCCTCCGCGAAATCACCGCTGAGGTTAATCGTAAATAATGACCATTTTTTCCCAGTGAATTATATGATTTTCGATGAGCTTAGCGGATGAGCTTATGGCCCTTATTGAAAAGCAATCATCATGAATTACTGTTTCGCTAATTATGAACAGCAGTCGTGGCGAGTAGGATTGGGAAGGATAAATTACAAATGTGGCCATTATGTCTAATTAGGGCGGTTTGTCATGTATGATCGAATAATGAGTCGTTGTGATTGATATGAGCAAATTGTTATATGTGAGAGTCTCTGAACCAGTTGGGTCCACACGACGGTCCATCTGTTGTTATTTTCTACGACGTGGGACCATCGTGTCCCGGCCGGACCGACCCGAGTTGTTATATCTTTGTGTATACTGTACATAGTAATAAAGTTAGGTGATTATATATCATATATGTGATTTCTGATTTACTTGTGGTATGTTAACAGTTACTCCACCCTGGTTTTCAAACACTACTTACACGGTTCTTTCAACACACACACACACACACACACACAGAGCAATGAGATACAATGAAAAATACTTAAACAAAAGAAGCTTGCTGCGTCAGCCACTGAGACGAAACTATTTCATTGTAGTATTTCAACGCAACAAAGTTAATTTCATGCGAGTGTTTCATAATAGCTTCATCACTGTGTAGGGAGTCAGGAACACAGACCACAGTACGATTTTACTATAAAAGCCAGAATGTATTATAATTATTCCTGGACCCTTCAGGAATCTCGGACACTTTTGAATGTACGATTAGTAACCACGAGCGTAGTTGGCGAGGTTCCCACACGCGTTGGTTCAGTCATATTCCCTCGCATATTCAAAACGTGTGTGTCATCAGGAAGTGCCGGGCCTTGGATGTTAGGAGTAACTTGTCAATGTATGTTAATTCAATTATATTCTTACCCTTGACACACATTGCAATTGTTTTTTTTTCAGTATTCTTGAATTTTCTTATCTTAAGTTTGTCTTATCTTGGAACATAATAATACTTCATGTTCGTTACCATCTGTAAAGGAGCAGTGAATAGTATCTTGACTAAATTCTAAAACATGTTTAATAATGGTTGTAATGTACGAATATAATTTGGTTTAAGTTGGCTTATACTCCTTTACTGAATCTACACCACAATAATTAATTTCTCGAACAAATGAGAGCCGTCATGAACACGATAGATTGTCATGTACCGAGGTTAGCTTAGGTTAGGTTAGGTTAGCCACCACAGGAATTCATGTCCAACTTGCGAGCTCTGGTCATCTGTCTCTCTATCAGCACCCACTTCTTATCTACAGTTCAAGGTTTGAATACCTTAAGGTCCTTATGGGAATGCTAATGCTCATTTAACCCTGAATTACCGTAGTTGGCCAGTGGAGATAATGTTAGATATTTATCGTTGATGTTATGAGATTTTTTGATATGGCCATGATGGAAATATTCTATAAATATGTCAGGTGACTTAATGGTGTTGGGCAGATCATGAAAGCCTCTTACATGATAAGATTTTGCACCTGTTATATCTCATCTAATCGTCGGGAAATAAATTCATAATAATAAATACAGATTGAATAAATTACCCCAAAAATGACGTGAGATCAGAACAGTTCCCACCTTTTACACAAATTGGGGGTAAGGCGAAGTGTAACAGCGGGTCAGTAACGTAACAAACTGGTGAGCGTGTTATTCTGTATGTAGTGGAGTAAATTGTACTTGTAACTTATTTCTTAACAACGTGTATTCTAGTGCTGTATATAATTTACTAAATATAGCAAGAAATTTATGACTATTTTTCAATCATTAACTTATATTAAACAGCTTAGGTTCTGTGTCATTATTTTATGTATTTTGTAGTGTCCATTTCACATTTTTCTGTAACACAACACCGTCTATAACACCCATTGAAAGGTGTCTGGTAACGAAGTATTTAGTTTCAACATCTAAATCGAATGAATCGTAGAGCGTTTATCATACTGCTTCCTGTTGATTTGCATACGTCTACATAGCCTAGCGAGCCAGATCACAGCAACTATTAGAACGATCGGGCCAGGTCACAACAACTGTTAGAACGATCGAGCCAGGTCACAACAACTGTTAGAACGATCGAGCCAGGTCACAACAACTGTTAGAACGATCGAGCCAGGTCACAGCAACTATTAGAACGATCGGGCCAGGTCACAACAACTGTTAGAACGATCGAGCCAGGTCACAACAATTGTTAGAACGATCGAGCCAGGTCACAACAACTGTTAGAACGATCGAGCCAGTCCCATGTTAGAACGATCGAGCCAGGTCACAACAACTGTTAGAACGATCGAGCCAGGTCACAACAACTGTTAGAACGATCGAGCCAGGTCACAGCAACTATTAGAACGATCGGACCAGGTCACAACAACTGTTAGAACGATCGAGCCAGGTCACAACAATTGTTAGAACGATCGAGCCAGGTCACAACAACTGTTAGAACGATCGAGCCAGGTCACAACAACTGTTAGAACGATCGAGCCAGGTCACAGCAACTATTAGAACGATCGGGCCAGGTCACAACAACTGTTAGAACGATCGAGCCAGATCACAGCAACTATT
The DNA here is from genome assembly GCA_958450375.1 of Homarus gammarus. Taxonomy (NCBI): domain Eukaryota; kingdom Metazoa; phylum Arthropoda; class Malacostraca; order Decapoda; family Nephropidae; genus Homarus; species Homarus gammarus. The sequence goes on from CAUDMG010000146.1 coordinate 90,160, forward strand.
AGAACGATCGGGCCAGGTCACAACAACTGTTAGAACGATCGAGCCAGGTCACAACAACTGTTAGAACGATCGAGCCAGGTCACAACAATTGTTAGAACGATCGAGCCAGGTCACAACAACTGTTAGAACGATCGCTTTCTATAAACGCTAAAGTCTCTCTCTCTCTCTCTCTCTCTCTCTCTCTCTCTCTCTCTCTCTCTCTCTCACACCATTCACTCGAGTTCTCCTGGTGTTGTGTTATGTCAGGCCAGCGATAATACTGTTCACCATTACTTACTCATCCGGATAATTACGAGCTCAGTGAAAGAGGAGATAATTGGAGAAACAGACTAATGTATTAATAGCTCAGTGGATTGACGAAGCAGTGTATCAGTGGGTAAATGGATCAGTATGAAGGTTAACTTAGTGGATCAATGGGTCAGTGTGTCAAGGAAATAATAGTAAAGGGAGTTAAAAAAAATCTTGATTCAGTAAAATAGTGGAATAGGTAGTGAATCGGTGGGTTAGTTTATCAGTGGATTAATAAAATACTAGAATAGCGAGTCAGTGGCACAGTGCATTAGCTAGCTGGTCCGTTCATCAGTAAGTTGAAGATTCAGTGAGTAATTGTTAATACTCAGTGGACCTTTGAAACATCTGACTGAGGAGTTTTGCTTCCTGCTCTGAGAGTTAAATATGCAATGTGCTTTATATATAGTAACCAACTGACGACCTTCCTGTTGATGCCCAGTTCAGGCTGAGCCAAATTCTAGGTTTAGCCCTTAAGAAGTTAGGGTCTCTTTTAGCTGAATAAAATAGTCTGGTGTTAGCCGGAAAATAATACCTAAGGGATACATTGCCTTCTAAAGGTTTCATTTGATACAGACTGAACCTGAAAGTTGAAGAACTGGCTTTTTTAAGCTGTGATGACAATTGTGTGCAGCCAGACTGGTGAATCAGGCCAAGATATATAAGTATGAAAGGATGCCAAGGTGTACATCTTAGGTAAAAAATCCTCCATTATCTTGCACAAAACTCGTAGTTCACGGCTAACTAACACCCTGGGCACCGTTGGACTAATGGCAAATGAGTATTGTGGCGCCATATTTGAGCCCGTAAGCAATTGTGTCGTTGTTTGTCTCATCATTTTTTTTGTTTTATTTATTTAGCGTCCCATATGAGAGTCGTCATCTCTGGCAAACAATTACAATGAACAATGTAATTATTACCAAAGCTTCCTAATTGGCATCCGAACCTGGACTGTAAAATCAATAAGTCAAAGCGTAGGAAATTGGTTAAGGAAATATATCACGTAAAATAATAATTATTCCTCCATCATCAGAGATATCTGTCACTGTTTACATCTTGGACTGTGTATCAAGTCATCCCACGAACACTTACCAAAGAAAATTGTGGAGGGGGAACTATTATTAAGTTTGATGTCTCAGGCTCCTATCACTTAATGTTGATTTATATTTCCTCATTCATACACTCTCTAAAATAAACAAATTACAACCAACTGCTAATGAATCAAGAAATCCTAATATATATTGTTTTTTATAATGCCATGAGCGATGATGCGTTTTATGTCCTTAGAAAACGGATTTGTTGAACAGTTTGTGTGGTAGTCTTCTTCATCCATTCGAACAGTAAAGATGTAGGGCCGAAGATTATTATTTTACTGTTGTGTTCCCAGATTACTAATTTTCTATTACAACACACACACACATACACACACACATACATACATACATACAGACACACACACACACACACACATTCTTCCCGCACATCAACACATATGTCTCTCTCTCTCTCTCTCTCTCTCTCTCTCTCTCTCTCTCTCTCTCTCTCTCTCTCTCTCTCATCCTAAACACCCACGTCTGCGATCAAAAGTTTACCTTGGGGAATGGATCCTTTTGACCAATTTGTAGATCCCAAATTGGGTGAGTTTTGAGGAGTGAGGTGGAGGTCCGGCGCCACGTGAGTCGCCTGTTTCCTGTGATCAAATGTAAACACACGAGGTGAAAAAAAGAAGTATTTCCTTAACGTTAGGTTCATGAGTCCTTTTACCTCCTCACTCCCGTAGTGTAGTGTAGTGATGGTGGGGATGAGGTGGTGTAGTGATGGTGGGGTTGATGTAGAGGTGGTGGGGATGGTGGTAGTGATGGTGATGTTAGTTACTGACAATGGTGACGCTCACAACCAGGGCAGTGATGATAGTGAAGAAGTTTGTAGGTTAAAAACATCGCTTAATGAAATAAAAGGCTCTTGTTACCTAGCCTAATCTAAGTCAATCCGTCCTCCCCAGTCCAGGTACAGTTAGGATGTTTAATCATTAGGTGAAAAAAGTGAGCTTATTGGCAGTTAATCCAAAGATTTTAGTAACCTTATTTAATAGTAATACCAAATAACGCTGCTGCTGAAATGGTTGTTTCTCTCCAATTGTGTTTATTGAGCTTTATAAGTGTCGCTCGTCGATCAGTGTGTGTGTGTGTGTGTGTGTGTGTGTGTGTGTGTGTGTGTGTGTGTTTAGACGTGCAAAAAGGTGTGAAAGTAGGTGCAGCTTGTTAGATTAAATGTCAACAAACCTGTGACCTGGGAAGCTGCTTAGTGTGTCACCTGGATGCCATCAACCCAGAAACACGTCCGCCAATAACACTGTGGTAAAGTGACTCCTATTATAATTATTGTACTCGTGTTCGGCTCAAAGACTTGACCTCATTCTGCTGACACACACACACACACACACACACACACACACACACACACACACACTTTATTTCCTTTGGATTATAACACAGACATTACATTTCTCCTAGGATTATAGCACAGAGATATCGGTTATTTGCCTGCTGACAGTGTGTTTTGCTTTGTTAACATTTTAGTGATAGCGTAAATTAGGAATCGGTTGTATGTGAAAAATTATTTTGTTAAGGGTATGTATAAGTAAAGTTTTATCCCACTATAATACACAAACATCATCTTTATTTTCCTTCTCATTCCCACAGGTAGGATGAACCCTCAGCTGAGCAACCCAACACCTGCAGAAGACTCGGTATGTGTTATTCATGTTTATTATATTCTCTGTTTCGTTGTGGTCTTGTTGTATATTAGTACACAATGAACAACTCCGCTGTTATTCTTCGTTATTTATTTATTTTACAAAAGGTTATTTTTACTGTCTTTTGTGTTATTGAACTCAAGATGAATTATTCACTACAGTTGGTTATCGTAAATGTCTAAAATCACGTTGTGTACAGTTTTGTTTCCATATACTGTACATAGTGATAAGGATGACACCCACCTCAGTATACGTGTAACTGGTTCGTGTAAGTGATGGTGTTGTCATTACTTAGGAGTAGCCTCTCACTTCTTGTTCCTTCCTGTGATTAACTCGATTTCAAGGACAGTAAGACCCGAAGTTCGCATCACCCAAATAATGATCCCGTGTATGAGCTGTGTGGTATCGACTTAAAGCTAATTACGACACATACACACACACACTACTGCACTACCCTCGTCATCGCCACCTCCTGCCACCGGCAGCCCCCCACCCACCTCGCGCAGTCCGCCACTACAACAAAATTCAGCCCATAAGAGCCCGCACCGATAGATATAAGAACAGCACCATCCCATCTATTGTTAAAATAATAAACAACTCCTGATTTATGTACTGTACAGCCCTGTAAATGTATTCAATGCATATTATATCTTTGTCTAAATCAAATGTAAGTCTGTATATTTTCAGCCACCGGCTGCAACTCTATTAATAAACCGTTTATTATTATTATTATTTATTTATTAAAGCACGAGACCAATGACTAATAAACGTAAGAGTGAGGTGGATAAATATCGAGATAAAGTGTATTTCATATCACTGTAATTCATTATAATAATCACCGTCTAGCGGACCAAGAATTAAGGAATTGATATCGATAGATATATTGTAATAAAAATAATTGTTTACATACTAAGCTGAGGTTTTTATCACCAGAATGTTAAGAGAAATTTGTAAGTATAAAGTAACGCTTAATAGGGAATTAGAAATACATCATTAAAAATTGGTATGAACAAAAATTATTAAATTTAAGAAATGTAGAATCCAGAGAGAATACGAAAAGTTAATTAAGTCTATGACTGAAGAATGAAAAAGTAACAGAAATCTGGCAACAGATTTTAGATTTTTAGACGACATTTAGCACACAGAAAGAGAAAGCTGAGTGCGATATTGTAACAGAAGTTGAGTGAGTCATATTGTAACAGAAGAGAAAGTTGATCCACTCATATTGTAACACAGAAAGAGAAAGTTGGGTGAGTCTTATTGTAACAGAAAGAGAAAATTTAATGAGTCATATTGTAGCACGAAGATTAAGTTGAATGAGTCATATTGTAACAGAAAGGGAAAGTTGATCCACTCATATTGTAACACAGAAAGAAAGTGGGTGAGTCTATGTAACAGAGAAATTTAGTCATTGTAGCACGAATAGTGAGTCATATGTAAGAAGGAAGTGATCCCTATTGTAACGAAGAGAAGTGGGAGTCTTATTGTAACAGAAAGAGTCATACTGTAACACACAGAAAGGGGAAGTTGTATCTTGTATTACACACGTGAAGAGAAAGGACAAGCGAGGGTTATAAACACTGAGCAAGGTAGTGGGTTGATGAGGGAAGTTCAGCTACAGGTTAATGACACCTCGGAGCGTTCACCTGGGTATCTCGCTTGTAAACACGGTTTAAACTTTATGAAAAAAAAAGTTATTTACAACCTTTGGTATTCCCTATGCCGATCATGCATTACTCTTAGTTTAATTAATTTTACTGAACAAATAAAAACAGCCATTATTTACTGTTTTCATGATATTACTTTAAAGATTTTTTTCATTTATGCGGCTGTTGGAGTAGATTTTATTTTTAATGTAATGAATTATTTCAGTAATTTTAACGTAATGAAATCTTGAATATTATAAGACAATATCCATTCAACATTTATAATGCCGTGAATATGTGTTTCATTTCCAGCATGTAGGTGGAACTTGAGCTTTAGTATGAGGATGTGTTAGGGCATGCCTGTGTGGTTGTGTTCCTGATTGATTTTTTATTTTGCCGCTTGCAGCGGCTACTTTATTGTGCACCCCACACTCATCCTGTGAGCGGTAGCGCAAAAGGATTACAGAGTAGGGTTTACAAAGGGTCATAATAATTAACCCCCGTTGTCAGGATATTATGTATTAACTGGTGTGTGTGTCGCCGAACAAGGTCCCCTCGTGTCCCTCCACCAAGGTAAGATGGAGGGAGTCAACACCCAAATAATGCTGTGGGGGAATTTCCGGTCACAGAGAATTTGGCCAAGTTGCAGCCTTCTCCTCCAAATGCATTAGACGTCTTATCAGTGTGGGAGAGAAACATCAACAAGATGAGGATGGGGAATTGTTTTACAAATGATCTAATCTCAGTTCCAATTTACTTGGCTTCAGGGTTTTTTTCCTGTCAGAGTTGGCAGCTTAACACGTGACTGTCATCCTCGTTGTTGTCACACTTCACTGTATAGCTTCTAAAATTCCCTTGGCAACTCCTTGTTGATAAAGTGGTATTTTTTGTGTATGTTTGGGTTCATTACATACGGTTTACATTGATAGCTCCGCCGGATACAGTACTGCCGCAACCACTGTAATCCGCTTAGCACTTGTTTGGTTCAGTTTTAATGAGTGTGGGTTACATAGGGAAGAATGGGACACACCATTCATAAACTAAAGTAATATACCTGAATAATGACGGAGAGAATTATTATTATTTTATTGATATAAGGCAATAAATAACAGGTGATATAAAGACCAGGTGAGGGTTAGTTTAATACAGAAGTCGTGTGACTAGCTCCACTATTAAACAGTCAGTGTAATCTACGTCTCTAAGCACCCATTAAGACTGTGAAATTGACTTCTATTTTCCCCTATTTAGATATAGTATTTATTCATGAATGGTGCGCCTTTAATACACATGGCATAAATAATTAATTGAAGAGTTGTGATGTTAGGTACAGTGTTGATGTAAAAAGAGATTGATAGAAGGAAATTATATTGATATGTAATGTAAGACTATTGAAAATAATCTATGGGAGTGAATCTATAAATGGTTGGGAAAAATAGCTTCGTTCTGGGGTAATTACCGGGTTATTGAATAGAACGAAGACTTTGGCATAACACGCACACACCAAGAGGAACGCAGATGAATGAGAGGAAAAGAAAGATGAAATATAAGCAGAAAGAAAGGGAGAAAAGAAGCACACAGTCAGCCAAACTCGTGCTGTTGCTTGAGTAAATCATGCAGGCAACACAGAGACCACGACCATGCCTCGGGGACTGTGCCTCCGCGCCACTAACACACTTAACAAGGTTACGTCGGGTTGTAGTGCCGTCACAGAGGTAAACAGGATTCTGTGGGAGATGTCTGTGATTGTTAACACACACACACACACGGACCGAGGCTGACCGATTGATTCTATCAGCACAAGGCAAGACGCAGCTTGCTCCCCTGCGTTTCAGTAATTGTGCCAATATCAGTATTGATGTTTCGCTTAGGAACTCCCATTAGTCTTGGTTAAGCGTCGACGAAATAACACCATTACCATGTATCAGGATCTGGTAGAGGATCCCCTTGTTGGCTAGAGGTCTTGTTATTCGGGGCAGCTACAAGGTGTGTGTGTGTGTGTGTGTGTGTGTGTGTGTGTGTGTGTGTGTGTGTGTGTGTGTCGGAGTCTTTCTCTTGTGCGTGATAAGGGCCACGCAGACTTCAACTGGGTGAAATATCAGTCTCAGAAATGCGTAAATCGTTCATTCACAACCAGCCTTGTAGTCATGGTAATGTCAAAACAATATATATCAGTAGGCCAGTTATGTATTCGTCACTTAATGAAACACGGTGAAGAAAATGCCATGAGAATATTCCATCCCTACAGAGTCTTGGAAGGAAACAGTGACTGCTGTTCTATCATCACCAGACTGTAGCAGGAGATGATATACTGTTCTCTAAATAACTGGGAAGTGTTAACCAATGTATGTCTTAGCTGGCCCTGTTTAGCGGCAGTCCACGGATTTAAAGTCACGGAAACCAGAACATTGCTTGATCCTGAAGGAAACGATCTCTCCTGTTTTTTACCAAATCTGGAATATGCAGGACCTAGAACTGCTGCTCTGAGCACAAATATCAAAATTATATAACATTTCTCATACAATTTAGAATCGTCAAATCAGATTACATCGTCACTGTTCAGGCTACCAAAACCTTACTCCAGATTAGCTGTCTGACCTGAGAGAGAGAAAAAAATATAAATAATAATATAATATATATATATTATATATAATATATATATATATATTTATTTATTATATATATATATATATTCCTGGAACGCTTATGGACCAAGGCAGGAAATATTAGTGGGTTAGCAAGACTCTGGTACAATAATGGTTACAGGGAAACTCGTGTATTGCTCAACCTGACAACAATGGCTCGTCTGTGTCATTTGTATTGACTTTCTTAAATGAATACCTGTGTTTCAATAGAGAGAAAGGAAGGATGTTATTCCACTCATATTAAACTGGATGATGAAAACGGTCTTACACTGAGGAGTCTCATGACTTTTGTCTTCATCTTACATGTAAGAATATTTAGACTTTATAAGATAAACGTTATATAATAAAACCCAGCCAGTCAATCACCCATATGGGAAGTAAGTGAGCCAATAAGTTACTCCCTGAGAATTGATGTATACATTTCTGAAGACTCTATATTATGTATTATGACTTGCGATTGTACGATAGCTATTTGTTCTAAACATTAACTTATAGTAACAAGTGAGAGAGCGAAAGATTATATTTTGCTAATAATTTTCTGGTGTCATACATTCTAATAAGTTGAATTACCTTTACTATCCTTAGGGTAATTTCTATGGATTTTGCTTTGTTACCATAATTAAAAAAAAAATACATCGTTACGAGAAAGTAAAAATATTTTCGGTAAATTCGACACATTGAAAAAAACATATGAATACTTCGTCGCAAAGTCGGACATGTAATAAAGATTAGTTACGCTCATGATTTAGTCCTTCATTAAATTTGCGTAATGAGGCATAAAGAGACTTATTTTCAATTTACATTCGGATGAACCACTTCAAACTTCTTGATTACCGGCCTTAGCGTCACTTGTCTTCGTGAACACACACACACACACACACACACACACACACACACACACACACACACACACACACACACATTATTCAGATTAGTTATAAAGTAAAGGACAAACTAATACTATAAAATAAATATTTCTTAAATGCATCACATTTCCTGTTTAAAATTGTTGTGTATCCTTTCGTCACTGTGAAAGGGGAAGTATTATAAGAGATCGCATCATTATTAGCAGTAAAATTGAATTAATAATACGTAACGTTCTTCGAAATATCTGATTGATTGAAAAAAATAAGGATGTACAGTATGTATACGGATTGGTGATAATATTCCTTATTCATCTGAGGCTTCCTAAGGGCAAGCCCATCAATGATAATATATATATATATATATATATATATATATATATATATATATATATATATATATATATATATATATATATATATATATATTTATATATATATATATATATATATATACCAAACACTCAGAAAAAAAATTTGAAAGGACTTTTCGTAGGAAGTGGAACTACTCTCGCATTGCAGCTGTCAGACCAGCACATAGTTAAACGCGGCGCGCGAATTCCGTAGACTTTAATACGGAACCAGTCTCCCGTCCAGTACACAATATACTGTAGTATATATTTTTTTTCATAACTAAAACCGACTTTAGATTCAGCTTGATATTGCCATGTACTATATTGCCAGCTATTTGCCAGCTGTGTGTATGTTCGTGCCACCGACTCTATATTTTGGAATATAAACTGGGCTTAGGTGAGAGTTATGGCTTAAAATTGGTGAACGGTGCTTGATATCCCGGGCAGTTGAAATACCGGAAACAAAATACAAAGATATTTTATGATTTATAAAATCGGGTGGTCAATATATTTTTTTCTTTAGACAAAATTCATCATATCGAAGTTAATTTTACGCCGCGAGCAGCATCAATTTTTAGTACTCTGGGCTGCGCTTTGAAAACAATATAATGGAATTTTGTCCAAGATGACGACGTTAGGGGCGTGTGACAGTGTTGGTGATGGCCATAACACAACTCCCCCCCCCCCCCCCCCCGTACTGTAAGCACAAATTGTATTATACTTTCACGTCTCTCCTACAACCTGTGTTTATAAAAGACACTTACACTCATTATAACACAATACATAACATTCTATTTATAAGATACTCCTCTATATATATATTGAAAACCAAACCAAGTCATGCTTGGAGCTTTTTAATTGTAAGTAACTGTAGATGCAAAAAATTTCGTTTGTTTTTCCCAAAGCAACAGAGCGACGCCACGCCGCTTGACTCAACACAGCTGGAATACATCCTGATGGAGCTCGATGTAACAGAGGCTGAAAAATGCAGTTTAATGTGTTTTTCATGCACTGTTTCAGGTGTGGGTTTCTTTCATGTGCCGAGTGGGGTTTTATTATATATTCCTTTCATCACACACACACACACACACACACACACACATACACACATAAACATTCACACATAAACATTCACACATAAACATTCATTTCAATCATTACTTTAATCCACAAATCACTGAAACAGAAAACAAATATTGGATTGTGTTGTGATAAAACAAGAGAAATAATTTATATCCCGACAATATTTTCAATACAGTGCGACATATTAGAATTTGATTGCTCCAAAGGACACAACTATGTTCCTAATATTATAGTAACAGTTTCTATGCCATTTGTACTATTGGAACTAATTTATTTATCTTGTACAATACATATTTAATTTTTCTTAATCTTAAAACTTTAATACACTTTGAAGTAATGAGCATCGGTAATACCTATACAAAATATTTTCACCATCATGATAGACATACTTTAATGAACCTCAAGAATAGGTGTGCAATATGTACTTAGATACGCAAGCAGTGCCCTCTATTTCTTAACCTTGTAAAGAAAACCACAGTGCCAGTCATACCTGTGGCCCTACAGGTACAGTGCCAGAATTATCCTGTCATTAACCAGCGGCAAAAACTTTGTAATTACCATCACCGTCGTGCTTAACTACAGGCTAGGACGAGAGGCTGTAGGAACCAACCAGTAAAAATTCAAGAATTAGGTATAATGAATGACCGTGGCCAAGTTGGTCGTCTGTTTAAAACTTCGCGCCACTATTTACACGTTATTAAGTCTGTTCTTTATTGTAGCAGCTTAAGAACAACGTTGTATCCGCTTCACCTTCAGAAGTAAGAGTAAACGTAGGAGACCAGCCATATAATCAGTCAGTCAATGTAGTGTTTGATATTCGTCGGTGCGATAAATGGCCGCCACACACACTCGTATTCTTCATGAAAAGTTAAAATATCGATGTTGTGTCCTTTAAGCCCTGATAGAAAGGACTCTATTTCGTGGACTTCTGGGTGTGTAAGGAACAATGTTATACGGAGGTAATGTGTGACGTACTTATTTATTTGTATTGTACTTGTTTTGATTATCTTTATAATGAAAATATTTTGAGAATTACAGAGTATCATATCTGAAGTAGAATGATAATTACACTAAAACCTAACCTAACCTAACCAATAGCTGCCGAAATTGTTAAGAACCTTCATAAACATTCGATTTCTGGTATTTTAAGCGTTTATGTCGATCATCCAAGCCACGGACAACCCCGTAACGTCACTGTTCACGTGTTCTGCGGGTTATGACTTTGTTCACGTTGGGTCTCACTAGTGGGTTGGGTTTGGTTAGGTTGGGTTGGGTTCGGTTGGGTTCGGTTCGGTTGAGGTTGGGTTGCATTATTTTGAAGTCATGAATCACCTGTACAGTAAATAATTCAAATGCGTTGACACAGCAAGTCGGAAGGTCCCCAAATAGGAAGGATATATCACACAGCCTCTTAGGGGGGTGGGGGTTATGGCGCGTGAGTAATGTCGAATGTGTGAAAACCCGAAATTGAAAATTAAACTGTTACGATGCAATTAACAATCTTGACAGTTACAACAGTAATAAACTAATAAACAATAAACAAAAATTATTTGATAGTAAATCAAAGTTACTGCAGGGTTTGGTTCTGTGACTGGAGGTCTCGTTATCATTCGTGGGGTAAATATTCATCTTAAATATTCTTCTGAAACCCTCGAGCTGGTGACGAAGAGAAAAATATCCACCGTAACTTTTACTTTGTGACAGAAGAAAGATGGACTCTCCTTTGTATTGGTGTTGTCGTCACTGGTCTTAGGGTGACCGCACTAATATGTCTGCCAGGTAAGTGTAGCAGCGTCGTAGATTGATCAAGGTTGTTTGGCTGTGAGTTTTGTCCGCGACCCAATTAACCTTTACTGAACTTCATCAAGTGTCAGGTGATAAAAAG